>JBBPBX010050037.1:0-19602 GCA_038048925.1 Garcialebias charrua | reverse complement strand
AATGTCTCTGAAACTCCCGCAACATACGGAATGACCACTGGTCTGGGTCTGGGTTCCTTCTTTTCACCTGATGGCTGCTGGAGTCCTGTTTGGGTTTCTTCACTGCTTTCAGGAAGGCCCAGTTAGGACCACAGTTTATAAGACTGAGCTGAACACAGCTTCTCAGACTGAGGAAGTCTTTCGGACGAAAGACGAAACGTTTCTACAGTTTTTTTTGCTTTGTTTTGTTTTGTTTTGTTTTGTTTTTTGAATGTCCAGAGGACCAGACTTAGCTTTTTTGGATTTTTCTACCTGGATTATTGGGCATGCATCAGGGTATATTTTCATATCTTTTCATTTTATTTCATTTTCAATTCAACCTTTATTATAGATTACAGTAGTCTCATTGAGCCTCGATGACTCATTTACAAGAGAGACCTGTTTTATACAAAGAATGATGCCAGCAGACATTCTTAAAAAACATACAAACTGAAAAAAAACAATAAATGGAAGAATATGATATTAGAAAAACAAACAAAAACAGCTACATTATAAAGTGATATAAAATAGGTGAGTACTTTGCTATAATAATTAGGGATGCACCGATCCACATTTTCTTACTTCCGATCCGATCCCAATATTTAACTCTGGGTATCGGCCGATACCGATCCAGTTCCGATATCATCATCATCATCACTGATTTTACACAAGGCTGTAATAATGAATTTCTTGAACAGAGAGCACGTGTGTTACACCATATTCTGTGACTGCCGTCTTAACATTGTGTGAATTAAACCCAATGAAGACACTCTGAGCCTCACAACAGGAGACACCCAAACTTTAATAGCACACAAGAGGCAGGTCTATATCACAGACGTCCATCTCACTAAAATACACTAAAACACTAAAATACTGCAAAGCATTTTGGGAAAGACAACTCAGTCCACTCCCCGTATATATATTCACGGATAATATCAGGTTTGGTTTTAACGTCGACCCCAAATAGCAGACCAAGGAAGTAAGGACACAAGGCAGGGCAAAAGTTAAGTGAAGTTTATTTACAGTGCAGATAAAAAGTACTCGAGCAGCTGTAAAGGAAGGGGAGAGAGTTGGTGAGTATATATATCCGTGGGTTGTATGATGGTTTTGAATCTTGAGTTGAAGAATTGAAATCCTTACTTTGTTTTGCAGGAGGTGTTCTGGAGGAGAGTTGAAGGTGGGATTCCTGGGGTTGCAGCAGGTGGAGTGAGAGGATCCAGTTGGAGAGAGGAGCAGGCTGAGACCAGACGGTGCAGATGAGGACATCTAATGATCCACAGAGGTTGAGACCCGTGGATGAGGAAGGTCTTGGAGAAGACCAGAGTCAGGCCGTGGAAGGTCCGAATGGAAGAAGATGTCCCAGCGCTGAAGAGGTGTCTGGCAGCTGCTTAAATAGGTGAGTGAGCAGTCCTCCTCAGACAGGCAGCAGGTGTAGTGAGTTGAGTGATTGGCTGAGGAAGGAAGAGTGACAAACAGACAGAAAAACCAAGAATCCCACAGTGCCCCCCCCTCAAGGATCGCCTCACGGCGATCGAAGCCGCTTGTCAGGGTGAGCCCTGAAGAAGGAGGTGATGAGACCTGGGTCCAGAATGCGGGACCTAGGGACCCAGGAGCGTTCCTCAGGACCGTAACCCTCCCAGTCCACCAGATACTGAACGCCTCGGCCCCGGCGTCTCACGTCCAGGAGACGGCTGACGGTGAAAGCAGGAGCGCCGTCAATCAATCGGGGGGGAGGAGGAAGACCAGCCGCGGGCTGGAGAGGACTGAAGGCAACGGGCATGACGCGGGATACGTGGAAGGTTGGGTGTATCCTCATCGATGGTGGGAGTTGGAGTCTCACCGCCGACCTGTTGATCACCTTCACCACAGGGAAAGGACCTATGAACCTAGGCGAGAGCTTCCGAGGAGTGTCCTTCAAAGTGATGTCCTTGGTCGAGAGCCATACCTTCTGGCCAATCCTGTAGACGGGAGCTCTGGAGCGGTGTCTGTTAGCAAAACGTTCATTCCGCTCAGAAGTCCTTGCCAGAGCCGCCCTCGTCTGGCGCCAAACCCGACGACAACGTCTGATGTGGAGTTGGATCGAGGGAACACCCACATCAGCCTCCAGCGAGGGAAAAAGAGGAGGAGAGAATCCCAAGGCCACCTCGAAAGGAGACCGTCCAGTCGCCGCCGAGGTCTGGGAATTGTGAGCGTATTCGATCCACGGCAGATGCTGGCTCCAGGAAGATGGGTTGGAATCGATCACACACCGCAGGATGTTTTCCAGATCCTGGTTGCATCTCTCTGTCTGTCCGTTGGATTGTGGGTGGTAACCCGAGGAGAGACTGACGTGGGCCCCAAGGGCTGTACAGAACCCCTTCCAGACCTGGGAGACGAACTGTGGGCCACGATCAGACACAATGTCCTGAGGTATGCCATGGAGGCGGAAAACGTGTTCCGTGATGACCTGGGCAGTCTCAAGAGCAGACGGAAGTTTAGGAAGCGGTATGAAATGTGCAGACTTGGAAAAACGATCAACGATGGTGCAAATGACAGTTTTACCATTGGAGACCGGGAGACCGGTGATGAAATCCAAGGCGATGTGGGACCAAGGACGGTTGGGGATCGAGAGAGGTAGGAGGAGACCAGCGGGGGGCTGGTTGTTGTGTTTGTTCCGGGTGCAGACAGGGCAGGCCGAGACAAACTCCTTAACGTCCTTCTGAAGAGTTGGCCACCAGAAGGACGCTTTGGTCAGGTGGAGCATGCGCCGGATGCCAGGGTGACAGGAGAACCGGGCAGTGTGGAGCCAGACCAGAACTTTGCTCACCATGGAGGCGGGAACGAACAATCTCCCAGAAGGACCCGAGCCAGGGTCAGGTTCGGTTCTTTGGGCCTCCAATATGTCCTTCTCTATCGGCCAAGTCACAGCACCCACTGTGCAACAAGACGGGAGGATGTCGTCCGGAGTCTCTGGACCCTCGACCGAGGAAAACTGTCGAGAAAGGGCGTCTGGCTTGACGTTACGAGATCCTGGAATATAGGAAATCGAGAAATTAAATCGAGCAAAAAACAAAGACCACCTGGCCTGTCGGGCGTTAAGTCTCTTCGCTCCTTGAAGATAGGCCAGGTTCTTGTGGTCTGTCCAGACGATGAAGGGAAGTTCCGAACCCTCCAGCCAATGTCTCCATTCCTCCAAGGCCAGTTTAATGGCCAACAGTTCACGGTCACCCACGTCGTAGTTGGCCTCAGCAGAAGACAGGCGACGGGAGAAGAAGGCACATGGGTGGAGTTTCCCATCATCGGATGACCGTTGAGAAAGGACCGCCCCGACTCCGGCGTCAGAGGCGTCAACCTCAACGATGAACTGTTTTGAAACATCCGGATGAGACAAGATAGGAGCTGTGGAGAAAAGATGTTTTAGGGTAGAGAAAGCAGTTTCAGCTTCAGCAGTCCAGGCAAACTGTACACGGGTAGAGGTGAGTCGTGTGAGAGGGATGGCCACCTTGCTGTAGTTCTTAATAAAGCGCCTGTAAAAGTTGGCAAACCCCAGGAATCGCTGTAGCTGCTTCCTATTGGAGGGCACAGGCCAATTCACCACAGCTGTAGTCTTGTCCGGGTCAGACCTCACCTGTCCTCTCTCAAAGATAAATCCCAAGAAGGTGACAGAAGATTTGTGGAACTCACACTTCTCTGCTTTAACGAACAGCTGATTTTCCAATAATCGTTGAAGGACTGCTTTGACGTGTTGAGTGTGTTGCGTCTCGTCTTTGGAGTAGATCAAGATGTCATCAAGGTATACAAAAACAAAGATCTGAAGGAAATCACGTAGGACATCGTTAACAAGAGCTTGAAAAACTGCAGGGGCATTGGTCAACCCAAAGGGCATGACCAGGTATTCAAAATGTCCAAGAGGTGTTTTAAAAGCAGTTTTCCATTCGTCCCCCTTGCGAATACGGACCAGATGATAAGCGTTGCGAAGGTCAAGTTTTGTGAAGACAGTAGCACCTTGTAGCTGTTCATAAACGGATTCGATAAGAGGAAGTGGATATTTGTTTTTGATGGTGATCTGATTCAGACCCCGATAGTCAATACATGGACGGAGGGTTTTGTCTTTCTTAGAGACAAAGAAAAAACCTGCCCCAAGTGGAGATGTAGATGGACGGATGATACCAGATTTAAGAGACTCTTCAATATACTCTGTCATGGTTGCTTTCTCAGGCCCTGAGATGTTATACAACCTACTAGCAGGTAGTGGAGCACCAGCAAGTAAATCAATTGCGCAGTCGTAGAGTCTGTGACGAGGCAAGGATAATGCTTGCTGTTTGCTAAAAACCGGTGCCAGAGAGTGGTAAGTGGTAGGCACGTTGGTTAGGTCGATCTTTTCTTTTACCAATGGAGGAGGTGAACTGGGAGAGACTGCAGAACGGAGACATTTCAAAGAACACTCCTCCCCCCATCTTTCAATTCTGTTCTCTGTCCAGTTAATACAAGGATTGTGAGTCTTTAACCAGGGGTATCCCAGTACGAGTTGAGATGTGGGTGAGTCAAAAACAAAAAACTCACCAGACTCCCTGTGGTTTCCTGAGACAACAAATTTAATCTTTAATGTTTTTAAAGAGATGGACGAAATGTGTTGTCCTGTGATGGCGGTGACAGGAATGGATGGGTCCAACCTGGTTGTGGGAATCTGCAGTTTGTCTACTAGATCTCTGCTGATCAGGCTCTGTTCTGCACCAGAGTCGAGTAATGCCTGCATGGGATGATTAACAGAGTTCAAACAAAGAATCACAGGCAAGGTAAAATTTTTAGGAGAAAAAGAAGTTGTACCCACCAGTATCCCCTTACCTACTGGCGGGCGTTGGCTTTTAGTAGTAATCTGCATGTTTTTACTGTGTGTCCTTGTTTTCCACAATACATGCATGCATTGGCCTCAAGACGTCGCTGTCGCTCCTCAGGGGTGATTCGGGTCTTTCCGATTTGCATCGGCTCTGCTTCGGAAAAAGACTCGGAAGCCATGAGGGCGGGACTTCCGGAAGCGAGAGACTCACGGGAGTTGAAGTCATCCTCGAGTTGGCTCTCTCGAACACGGTTGTCAACACGGATGGCCAAGGCGATGACGTCGTCTAGGTCGGAAGGTATTTCCCCAGTAATCAGCTTATCTTTTATTTGGCGGTTTAGAGCTTTGATGAATGCGCTACGGAGCGCTTTTCCTTCCCATCCGGACTCCTCAGCGAGGATGCGGAAGTGAATTGCGAACTTCGCCACCGTTTCACTTCCTTGGCGTAAGGAAAACAGTTTTTGGGCCGCTTCCTCCTGTTGGAGAGGGTGGTCAAACACCTGGAGAAAGTTCTTCAAAAACATGGAGTAAGACAAGCGGTCAACAGAACGTCGGTGGAGGAAGGCTTGTGCCCATTGGAGCGCCTCACCCTTCAGTGCACTTATAATGTAAGTAATGCGAGCAAAATCAGAGTCGTAGGTGATTGGAGCTCGTTTGAAAGCCAACTCGCATTGGAGAATGAAGCCGCCACATTTACGTGTGTTACCTTCAAAAAACTCTGAAGGACGAACGTCTGGCTCCTTGCCAGGATTTGGTTTTGTTTGGGTTGACAACTCCTTTTGTAGAGAAGACACCATGCTCCCCAGCTGCAGTAGGTTCTTTTGGGTAGTTTGCTGCTGAGTGACAATCTGCTGTAACGTAGACCCTAACTGGCCACTTACTTCCTCAGTCGTGCCTGGGGGGTCCATAGGCTGGGACATACTATCAGGTTTGGTTTTAACGTCGACCCCAAATAGCAGACCAAGGAAGTAAGGACACAAGGCAGGGCAAAAGTTAAGTGAAGTTTATTTACAGTGCAGATAAAAAGTACTCGAGCAGCTGTAAAGGAAGGGGAGAGAGTTGGTGAGTATATATATCCGTGGGTTGTATGATGGTTTTGAATCTTGAGTTGAAGAATTGAAATCCTTACTTTGTTTTGCAGGAGGTGTTCTGGAGGAGAGTTGAAGGTGGGATTCCTGGGGTTGCAGCAGGTGGAGTGAGAGGATCCAGTTGGAGAGAGGAGCAGGCTGAGACCAGACGGTGCAGATGAGGACATCTAATGATCCACAGAGGTTGAGACCCGTGGATGAGGAAGGTCTTGGAGAAGACCAGAGTCAGGCCGTGGAAGGTCCGAATGGAAGAAGATGTCCCAGCGCTGAAGAGGTGTCTGGCAGCTGCTTAAATAGGTGAGTGAGCAGTCCTCCTCAGACAGGCAGCAGGTGTAGTGAGTTGAGTGATTGGCTGAGGAAGGAAGAGTGACAAACAGACAGAAAAACCAAGAATCCCACAGATAAAATCTTGGAGCTATTGGAAAAGAGTTTTAATAAAAAAGTTTTTTGTGTGGAGACTTTAATATTGATCTGGGAAATAAAACAGATTCGTATAACATCAGTACATTTATAAATTCAATGTATAGTTTAAATCTGTATCCGTTGATCAAAGCCAACAAGAATTACAACTCATAGTGCCACAATCAAAAACGAAACTTAAAAACAGTGGACTGTGTTTTCTTTCCCATAATGCTTTGCAGTATTTTATTGTTCCAGCTGCACCATGAGTGAGATGGAAGTCTGTGATATAGACCTGCCTCTTGTGTGCTATTAAAGTTTGGGTGTTTCCTGTTGTGACGCTCAGTGTCTTCATTGGGTTTAACTCACACAATGTTAAGACAGCAGTCATATGGTGTAACACACGTGCTCTCTGTACGTGCATCATGGATTGAAAATATCAGCAGGTTGAATCGGAAAATCCGATACGTAAAATATGCTGGTATCGGAGGCTGATACGATACTGGATTGGATCGCCCCCATCCTAAAAATTCATATACGTAATTTAAAACAACCATTTCCATTTTTTAGACATGTCAGTAAGGTGCTCCTTACACGACAGATTTTGGTGGCAGGCTGACAAAGTCTTTTGGATGAAAGACTAAATGTTTCTTCCAAGCAGAATCTGTTCGGATGACAAGATTTAACTTTTATTTTGTCATCTCAGTTTTTTGTTTCATCTCGTGTCTGCAAATTCTATCAATAAATAGTTCATAAATCACACAAATATCTGCTACGAAGATTAATTATTCACCATACGCTTGATACTCTGTCCATGAGTTGTTCTCAAGAACTAGAAGTTCAGTTTCTGCATTTTTCCCTCCATTAGTTGAAGTGACCAACTGATATCAGAGCTACGGTACGACTAATTAAATATAAAAGGCACTTCATTAAGCTGCAGTTATAGTCTGGCTGGATCCAGTACAACACTTGCTAATTTTATCAGTGGTGGTCTTGTCCAGGATTTCACTGAACCAGCACCTGACCGGGCTCATTACAGAATACTCGTCGTGTTTCCACAACATGCATGTCTATACAAGGCGATGACTTCACACACGTCATCCACATGTAAACAGTAGTGATGCACGTCACACTTAGAAACTGGTGTAAACTCCGAGCATCAGTGGTTTTAGTGTTTCAGTGAGCCCAGCAGCTGCAGTGAGCTCAGATCACTGCTTCAGCTGGATCTAAACTCCAGACCAGATTTTGACAGAACTCCAAGTTGTTTCCAAAACAAACACATTAAGCTTTCACAGATGCAGAATATTTTGAGGACATTGCAGTAAAAAAAATCCATTAAATTACTTTATGCTGATCATTCCGGGGCATACTTGTTGCCCCCCATCTTGGTGCCTGTACGTTGGGGTTCACCCCGGTGAACGAGAGGGTAGCCTCCCTTCGCCTACGTGTGGGGGGACGGGCTCTGACCGTTGTTTGTGCCTATGCGCCAAACGGCAGCGCAGATTACCCACCCTTTTTGGAGTCCTTGGAGGGGGTATTGGAGAGTGCGCCTCCTGGGGACTCCCTTGTTCTGCTGGGGGACTTCAACGCTCACGTGGGCAATGACAGTGAGACCTGGAGGGGTGTGGTTGGGAGGAACGGCCCCCCTGATCTGAACCCGAGTGGTGTTTTGTTGTTGGACTTCTGTGCTCGTCATGGATTGTCCATAACGAACACCATGTTCAGGCATAAGGGTGTACATATGTGCTCTTGGCACCAGGACACCCTAGGTCGCAGTTCGATGATCGACTTTGTTGTTGTCTCATCTGATCTGCGGCCGCATGTCCTGGACACTCGGGTGAAGAGAGGGGCGGAGCTGTCAACTGACCACTACCTGGTGGTGAGTTGGCTCCGATGGTGGGGGAGGATGCCGGTCAGACCTGGCAGACCCAAACGTATTGTGAGGGTCTGCTGGGAACGTCTGGCAGAGTCTCCCGTAAGGCGGAGCTTTAACTCCCACCTCCGGGAGAGCTTTGAACACGTTCCGAGGGAGGCGGGGGACATTGAGTCCGAGTGGGCCATGTTCCGCGCCTCTATTGTCGAGGCAGCTTATCAGAGTTGTGGCCGCAAGGTTGTTGGTGCCTGTCGTGGTGGCAACCCTCGAACCCGGTGGTGGACACCGGCGGTGAGGGATGCTGTCAGGCTGAAGAAGGAGTCCTATTGGGCCTTTTTGGCCTGTGGGACCCCGGAAGCAGCAGATAGGTACCGACAGTCCAAGCGGCATGCGGCTCGGGTGGTTGCTGAGGCAAAAACTCGGGCGTGGGAGGAGTTCGGAGAGGCCATGGAGAATGACTTCCGTACGGCTTCGAGGCGATTCTGGTCCACCATCCGGCGTCTCAGGGGGGGAAAGCGGTACGCGACCAACACCATTTATGGTGGGGATGGCGTGCTGTTGACCTCAACTCGGGATGTTGTGAGTCGGTGGGCGGAATACTTCGAAGACCTCCTCAATCCTACTGGCACGTCTTCCACTGAGGAAGCGGAGCCTGGGGACTTTGGGTCGGGCTCTCCAATCTCTGGAGCTGAGGTCACCGAGGTGGTTAAAAAGCTCCGCGGTGGCAGGGCTCCGGGGGTGGATGAGATTCGCCCTGAGTTCCTTAGGGCTCTGGATGTTGTGGGGTTGTGTTGGCTTACGCGACTCTGCAATATCGCGTGGACATCGGGGGCAGTTCCCTTGGATTGGCAGACTGGGGTGGTGGTTCCCCTATTCAAAAAGGGGGACCGTAGGGTGTGTTCCAACTATAGGGGGATCACACTCTTAAGCCTCCCTGGTAAGGTCTATTCAGGGGTTCTGGAGAGGAGGGTCCGTCGGATAGTCGAACCTCGGATTCAGGAGGAGCAGTGTGGTTTTCGTGCTGGTCGTGGAACACTGGACCAGCTCTACACCCTCAACAGGGTCCTGGAGGGCGCGTGGGAGTTTGCCCAACCAGTTTACATGTGCTTTGTGGACTTGGAAAAGGCATTCGACCGCGTCCCTCGGGGGGTTCTGTGGGGGGTACTCCGGGAGTATGGGGTACCAGGCCCATTGATATGGGCTGTTAGGTCCCTGTACGACCGGTGTCAGAGCTTGGTCCGCATTGCCGGCAGTAAGTCAGGCTCGTTTCCAGTGAGAGTTGGACTCCGCCAAGGTTGCCCTTTGTCACCGATTCTGTTCATAACTTTTATGGACAGAATTTCTAGGCGCAGCCAAGGTGTTGAGAGGATCCGTTTTGGTGGCCTTAGAATCGCTTCTCTGTTTTTTGCAGATGATGTGGTCCTATTGGCTTCATCAGATCGTGATCTACAGCTTTCGCTGGAGCGGTTTGCAGCCGAGTGTGATGCGGCCGGGATGAGGATCAGTTCCTCCAAATCCGAGGCCATGGTCTTGAGCCGGAAAAGGGTAGCATGCCCTCTCCGGGTCGGGGAGGAGGTCCTGCCCCAAGTGGAGGAGTTTAAGTATCTCGGGGTCTTGTTCACGAATGAGGGAAAACTGGAGCGTGAGATCGATAGGCGGATAGGTGCAGCATCCGCAGTGAAGCGGGCGCTGTACCGGTCTGTCGTGGTGAAGAGAGAGCTGAGTCAAAAGGCAAAGCTCTCAATTTACCGATCGATCTACGTTCCCACCCTCATCTATGGTCATGAGCTTTGGGTTGTGACCGAAAGAACGAGATCTCGGATACAAGCGGCTGAAATGAGTTTTCTCCGCAGGGTGTCTGGACTCTCCCTTAGAGATAGGGTGAGAAGCTCAGTCATCCGGGAGGGACTCGGAGTAGAGCCGCTGCTTCTCCACATCGAGAGGAGCCAGTTGAGGTGGCTCGGGCATCTGGTTAGGATGCCTCCTGGACGCCTCCCTGGTGAGGTGTTCCGGGCATGTCCCACCGGGAGGAGGCCCAGAGGAAGACCCAGGACACGCTGGAGGGACTATGTTTCTCGGCTGGCCTGGGAACGCCTTGGGATTCCCCCAGAGGAGCTGCTCCAAGTGGCTGGGGAGAGGGAAGTCTGGGCCTCCCTACTTAGGCTGCTACCCCCGCGACCCGACCCCGGATAAGCGGAAGAAAATGGATGGATGGATGGATGCTGATCATGATGTCAGTTTGAAAAAACAGTCACAATAAGGATTGGTCCCCAGTCCATGCTTTATAAAGAAGAGTATTTGATAGTGCTGATTAAATTAATTACTGTAGTGATACAACCTTGACCTTGGAAACACTTCTCTGATCACTCTCAGTAATGAACTTTTTGGGAGTTATTCCTGAAGGGACAATAATACTTTTATTACTTTTACTTTGAATCAAACATTACAAATTAAGTCATCCAGAGACTTCTTTTAATTTGTGTTAATTCAAAGTTCATCAATGAATAATTTGTGTTATTTGTATAAGCATTAGTGCATTTAATGTTTGATAGTCAAGGACTATTTAATTCAAACTGGACATTTTCTCAAAATGTTTTGCATGAAGGATTTCTCCTCTTGAACTTGCATGTGAAGATAAAAGGAACACTTTATCTTTTTCATTTAGTTTGAAATCAGGACAACAAGAGACATTTTGTTTTTGTCCTTAAATAATCAAGATTAATAATATCTGTTTTGTTATTATCATGAATAGGTCTCATATGTGATGCTTAATGACATTGTTTTTAATCAAACCAACAGTTTTTTGTTAAAGTGTTAAAGCAAAGGAATCAGTTTTATCATAAAATGCTGACATCTCAAACTAACACTTTATCTTTCTGACAAACTAATCTTTTGACCCCCTTTCAACGTGTTGATGTCATCCTCACATCAACTTCTGATGCCATTCGGCCAATCAGAAAATAACACGTTTTCTGGGTCACGTCTCAGTTAAAACCTTCACATCTTACTTCTCTCTTCGGTTGCTGGAAAAAAGTTGACATGAATTGACTTTCTCTTTTAAGCTGAGAACTTGGACCAAGCGTCAACGGTCCAGTTCAACAGCCGAGTTGATAGCAAGACTGCTGTAAACTCACTTGAACTCTAAGTCTATCTGAATGAGGTTCCTTCAAGGAATCCTTTATTCTGAAAATCAACCAGACTGCCGTTACTTCAGTGGGCCAAAGGCGGACGTGAGAAGCTGCAAGGTAAACTGACTGACCTCATCGGACTTCAAGGACCTGATCGCTCTTTGCAGACCATCAAAGGTAAAGTCGCTGATTGTTTACACACGGATACGTCCAGCTGGAGACCGCACGGAGAACGTGTCCTGTTCTGGTTATAAACATTCAAGAGAGTTCACCCTTTCTTTTCCACCTTTCCTCCTTCTTATGCTAAAAAACTTCCCTTTAAACTTTATATCTGTTGTCAGCAACAAACTAAGTTAAGAGTACCTGCAGAAGAAGTAATGTCATCTTTTACTTGTCTGTTATTCAAAATTTAAATCTGTGAACAGTTAGTTATAGGAAATTCGATCGATCCAAACATGTACAAATGTGTGGTGTAATTTAATGATTTGTTAATTAAATGATTCAGTTCATAAATTGACGTTTCATGTCTTTACATTCTCACTTCCAAGGCACAGAATTATAGGTATTAATCTAAAAAGAGAGAACTCGTGAATATTGATGATAAGTTTGTCAGGTGAAAACCTGATCGATCAATCTATCATCTGGAATATTGTACGGTTGCTGTTGGACGGGAGCAGTGCAGCAAGCTGGTTGCTGTTGTACGTGAGCAGAGCAGCGAACGAGTTGCTGCGGACGGGAGCAGATTGGCGAGCGAGTTGCTGTGGAACAGTGAATTTCTGTATCCAGACCAGAAGAAGCAGGCGAGATGAGTCTTGGGAGAACAAAGAAACCGGAGCCGAAGAGACAGGAGTCGGCGAGTCAAAAATCGGTGGATAAAAATCTGGAATTAATGGAGGAATTGAAAAATGCAGTAAACTTTCTCACTGTGGAACTTGCAAGTTTGAGAGCTGAGCAAAAAAACTTTAATCAACTGGTAGAGGAGATGAAACAAATGAAAGCTCAGGAGGTCATCAGAGAAGAACGATTAGCTCAATTGGAACAAAAGTGTGAGGACATGGAACAATACATAAGAGGCGAGAATCTGGTCATTTCTGGACTCGAGCTTAAACGCTGGTCATCGGCTGATGTAACTAAAGGCGTTAACACGAGTGAAGGAGGACGACCAGAACAACTGCAGTCTCTGGAGAATCAGGTAGTCACTTTCTTAAATGGCAAAGACATTGACATTAAACGTGATGACATTTCCACCTGTTACACACTGCCCAATAGAGTTAACAAACTTAAACCATCAGTAGTCGTGAGATTCATTGGAAGGAATCAAAGAAACAGGGTAATGATGCAGTCAAAGAAACTCGCAAAAACTAATGTCTTCATGAATGAACACCTAACTAAAAAAAACGCAAACATTGCACATGCAGCAAGGTTGTTGAAAAAGGATGAAAAAAAAAAAAACTTGGACAAGAAACGGAAACATATGGATCAAAGTACCGGTACATGAAAATTCTCAAGCTAAAATAATAAAAGAACTGAAAGACTTAGACACATTTAAATGAGCTCAAAAATGACAAATCACCAATCACTATCACATGTTCATACACAAAAATTGACAAAAATGAACAAACAAACAAATACATTAAAGCTCCACTGACATCATCTTTTGACTTTTCAAAAAATGGCACAACATATATAAATATTAAGATTGACCCCTGACCGTTTTTGCTAAAATAATGTGAAATGAATGAAAATTCCTCTCAAAAATAGTTTAAAATTAGCGCCGTTTTTTTACACGGTAAATTCGGGTTTTTCCGGTCACGTGATTGTAACGTCAGATAAAGAACTTTGCTCCAACCGCACATTGAATACAATGGACAAAAATATAAACGCATCCGTCGAATTTAGCCATTTAAAACCTTAGATATTAGCGAATTGGCTTCAGTTCGTGAAGAAGAAGTTATTTTGAGTGATAAACAACAAACAGCAATGTTTCGTTTTGCCGTGTTGCTTGTTTTATTTCAGGAGAGGTTGCACATACATGAAGTGAGCACCAGATGTCAGCAAAGCTACCGTGAACTCTTACAGAGCTCTGTAATGGAGAAATATATAAACGTATCCGTCGAATTTAGCCATTTAAAACCTTAGATATTAGCGAATTGTCTTCAGTTCGTGAAGAAGAAGTTATTTTGAGTGATAAACAACAAACAGCAATGTTTCTTTTTTCCGTGTTGCTTGTTTTTTTTTCAGGGGAGGTTTCACATTCATGAGGTGAGCACCCCTGAAAAAAAAACAAGCAACACGGAAAAAAGAAACATTGCTGTTTGTTGTTTATCACTCAAAATAACTTCTTCTTCACGAACTGAAGCCAATTCGCTAATATCTAAGGTTTTAAATGGCTAAATTCGACGGATGCGTTTATATTTTTGTCCATTGTATTCAATGTGCGGTTGGAGCAAAGTTCTTTATCTGACGTTACAATCACGTGACCGGAAAAACCCGAATTTACCGTGTAAAAAAACGGCGCTAATTTTAAACTATTTTTGAGAGGAATTTTCATTCATTTCACATTATTTTAGCAAAAACGGTCAGGGGTCAATCTTAATATTTATATATGTTGTGCCATTTTTTGAAAAGTCAAAAGATGATGTCAGTGGAGCTTTAAAACATGACAGCAACAAACGAAGACTCAGAATTTAAAATATACAATGTTGAAGATATGGTTGATGCAAACTTTTATCCTGCTATAAAAGACTTTGAATACTATAATGAAGAAAAGTTTAATGACATCAATATAACAAATGGAGATCTCTCTATTATTCACATCAATAGTAGAAGTATAAATGCAAATATATCCAAAATAACAGATTATTTAAAACAGTTAAACAGAACTTTTACATTAATAGCACTGTCAGAGACATGGCTTAATGATGAAAACAAAAATAATGTTCACATCGAAGGATATGAATTATATCATTTAAACAGAAACAATAAAAAAGGTGGTGGAGTAGCTCTATTTGTCAAAAATGAAATAAAATGTAGAATAATTAAAGAAATGTCAATAATTGTTGACAATCTTATGGAAATAATAACAATAGAAATATTAAACGAACATGCTAAAAACATATCCATAAGTTGTGTATATCGATCAACTACTGGAAAAGAGTTTAAATAAAAAAGTTTTCTTGTGTGGAGACTTTAATATTGACCTGGGAAATAAAACAGATTCAAATAACATCAGCACATTTCTAAATTCAATGTATAGTTTAAATCTTTATCCGTTAATATCAAAACCAACAAGAATTACAACTCATAGTGCTACGATAATTGACAACATTTTCACAAATATAACAAATGGGGATATGACAGGTGGTATCTTAACAACTGATTTAAGTGATCATTTACCAGTTTTCACTATCTACAGAAATGATCAAAACATTACAAAAGAAGTTACAATTAAGAAAAAAATAATAAACACATCAAAAAAAGCTATGGATCAATTAAAAGATGATTTACAGAAGCAAAACTGGAAGGACGTGTATATTGATGATGTTAACAGATCATATGATGAATTTATGAACATTTTAGAAGCTCTGTATGAAAAGAATTGTGTGCAAAGAAATCGTAGAAAAAGAAATATTGTTGACCAATGTTGGATGACTAAAGGGTTGAGAAATGCTTGTAAAAAATTTTTTTACTTGTATTTATGTTTCTTAAAAACGAGAACACAACAAGCTGAAGAAAAATATAAAAATTAATTGGTAATGATTATAAGAAGATGCAAGAAAGAATACTATAGTGATTTATTAAACAAGAGCAATGGTGACACTAAAACAACATGGCGAGTAATAAATGAGGTTCTAAAAAGTCATAAAGCAAAAACGAACATTGCAAAATATTTTGTGAAAGATGACAAAGAAATACATGATGAGAATGATATCGTAAATGAATTTAATCAATATTTTGTAAATATTGGATCAAGCCTTGCAGCTAAAATACCAAAAGTAGATAATAAGGTGTGTCATTCAATTAAAAGTTGCACCAACAGTATTTTTCTTAGTGGAACTAACAAAGAGGAAATTATGAAAATGGTAAAAAATCTCTCAGACAAGAGATCAAAAGACTGGGTGGACATGGATATGATGTTCGTAAAAGAAATAATAAGTTATGTTATTGAACCGTTTACATATATATGCAATTTATCTTTTTCAACAGGAATATTTCCAGATAACATGAAAGTAGCAAAGGTAATTCCTCTTTTTAAAAATGGTGATAAATGTGTATTCAATAATTATAGGCCAATATCCTTATTACCACAGTTCTCAAAAATTCTAGAAAAACTATTTGTGACCAGATTGGATCAATTTATTGATAAACACAATATTTTAAGTAGCAGTCAATATGGGTTTAACTCTACGTCAATGGCTCTCATGGATTTAATGGAACAAATAACTAATGCTGTCGATCATAAACAGTTCTGTGTTAGTGTTTTTGTTGATCTAAAAAAAGCATTTGATACCATTGACCACACCATTCTCCTTGAAAAACTAAATAAATATGGTGTTAGAGGACCAGCATTACAGTGGGTATCTAGCTATTTGAAGGACAGGAAACAGTTTGTGCAAATAAATGATGTTAGATCTGACCTCCGTGATATCACTTGTGGAGTTCCTCAGGGTTCTGTGCTTGGACCAAAGTTATTTATTTTATATGTGAATGACTTGGTAAATGTGTCAGGACTACTTAAATGTGTTCTTTTTGCCGATGACACCACATTTTTCTGTTCGGGTAATGACATAAAACAGATTTTGGATATGATGAAAACAGAATTTATAAAAATACAAACTTGGTTTAAATTAAACAAATTATCTTTGAATTTAGATAAAACTAATTACATGATATTCAGTAACAAAAAGAGAATTGTTGATGACGATCCATTTGAAATTGAAGATGTTGTGATCTGTAAAGTGAGTGAAGTGAAGTTTCTGGGTGTTATCATTGATGACAAACTGACATGGAAACATCATGTAAATTCCATTAAAAAAATAGCTAGATCAATTGCAGTACTGTATAAAGTCAGGGATTTTTTAATTGATAAAGCTTTGCATATGTTGTATAACACAATCATTGCTCCACATTTAATCTATTGTATTGAGGTTTGGGGAAAAGCGTGCAAAACTATTACAAAGCCTGTTTTTATTTTACAAAAGAGAGCTGTAAGAGTAATCACCAGAAAACATTTCAGTCACCCATCAAACACTTTGTTTCTTCAGCTAAACTTATTGAAATTCCAGGAATTGGTAGAATATAGTATTTTATCAGTTATGTATAGGGCTCATAATAACACATTACCTTTAAATATCCAAAGAAATTTTATAAAAAGACAAAGTTATTACAATCTCAAAGGGACAGAGATATTCATCAAACCACAATTCAGAACCAGCTTAAAGGGACGGTCTACCTCAATTCAGGGAGTTCGATTGTGGAATGCTCTGGAGAGTGATGTTAAAAATGAAAAATCAATGTATACATTTAAGAAAAAGGTCAAAAAGGACTTGCTCAAAAACTATATATGATGTAACTTAGTGTGTTTGTGTATTACACTTATGTTGTACTTATGATGTAGCTTAGTGCGTTTGTGTATTACAGTTAGAAAAATTAAGTAGAGTTATTCATTTTGTGAAGCAGTTTGTGTATTACAGTTAGAAAAAATTAAGTAGAATTATTCATTTTTGTGATGTATTTTGTGTATTACAGTTAGGAAAATTAAGTAGAATTATTCATTTTGTGAACATCTTGATGTTGTGCCATCTTTTAGTTTGTGTATTACAGTTAGAAAAATTAAGTAGAATTATTCATTTTATGATCTAGTTTGTGTATTACAGTTAGGAAAATTAAGTAGAGAAAAAAAAATGTGTGATGTAGTTTGTGTATTAGTTAGAAAAATTAAGTAGAATTATGGGTGATGTAGTTTGTGTATTACAGTTAGAAAAATTAAGTAGAATTATTCATTTTGTGATCTAGTTTATGTATTACAGTTAGGAAAATTAAGTAGAATTATTCATTTTGTGATGTAGTTTGTGTATTACAGTTAGAAAAATAAGTAGAATTATTCATTCTGTGATGTTGCTTGAAGGTTATCATTGGTTGAACAAACTGTGAAATAAGGGGCAGATATAATAAGATTTCATCTTCTTTCTGCTCCCTTCATTTTATCCTACTTGTATTATTGTATCTGATGAAACTGTCTTATATTGTTCTTTTAAAATGAATGAATAAACATCAATCAATCAATCAATCAATCAATCAATAAATCAATCAATCAATCAATCAATGCTGGCTGCTCATATCATCACAGTCCCCGTGACCCACATCTTTAATTTGTCCATAAGACAAAACTCTATTCCGGATACTTGGAAAACAGCCTTTGGTCTTCCTTTGCTGAAGGGAGGTGACCCCACCTCACTGAACAATTATCGACCGATCTCTAAACTGCATTTTAGCCAAGGTTATAGAAAAACTGATAAACTCTCAAATCAAAAATTATCTGGACTCATTTAACACCTTACCTCTCCATCAATCTGGTTTCAGGAAACAACACAGCACAACGACTGCTTCTTTGAAGGTTCTTATTGACGTTGTTGAAGCATTGGATGCTAAGGATTATTGTGCTGCACTTTTCTTAGACCTGTCTAAAGCTTTTGACACTGTGGACCATAAAATCTTGTGTCATAAGCTCTCAGAAATCGGTTTCTCAGATCCCACCATTGGTTGGTTTTCTCTCTCAGATCGGAGGCAATAGCTATGTTTACATGCACAAAATTCTTTGACCGGATCAAAATGTTTTCAGATTAAATAATTCAAATGTATCGTTTACATGAGCACAATCTGTTCACAATCTGAACATGCAGAGGGCTTTGTTATGAACAGAAGTACTGACGTGCACAGAGTGGTAAACTCTCCTTAACAAAAACACTGAACAAGAAGTTCTACAGTTCGACAGAGTGGACAGCACCAAGTTCCTGGGAGTGCACGTCTCAAAGGACCTGTCCTAGAGCAGGAACACTGCATCACTGGTCAAGAAGGCTCACCAGCGTCTCTACTTTCTCCGCAAGCTGAAAAGGGCTGGAGCTTCAACCCCCATCATGAGCACCTTCTACAGAGGTGCCATAGAAAGTGTCCTGACAAGCTGCATCACTGTGTGGTTTGGTGCATGTACTGCATCCTGCCGCAAGAGCCTCCAGCGCATTGTGAGAGCAGCTGAGAAGATCGTGGGCACCTCCTTGCCCTCACTGCAGGACTTACACAGCAAACGCCTCACTCGGAAAGCCCTCTGCATGGCAGGTGATCCCACACACCCACTACACAGCTGCTTCAGACTGCTGCCATCAGGGAGGAGACTGAGGAGTCTCCAGGCTCGAACCAGCAGACTGAGAGACAGCTCTGTTCATCAGGCAGTCAGAATGCTAAACACTCTGCCTGCTCTGCCCCCCCTCCCATTTGAACTGCCTTAACACTAAAACTTTCTCACACATTACCACACAACACAAAGATTTTAACACTGGACTCTGTGTCATCAAACGGGTTATTCACTAAACTCTCGGTCATGTGCTCATACAGTTTGCACTACTTCTCATACTTGCACTAATGTTTGTATTACATCACTGCCTATAATCATAATACTGTTTACATTCTCTGTTTACATTTATTAATACTGTTTACTTTTATTACTACTGCTTACATGTAATTACTACTGTTTACATTTACACTACTCTAATATCTACACCACTGCTGATACATATACAGTGTGCTCTGAACGGTCTTATTTAGGGATGCCCAATGTGCCTTACTGCATATGCCACTTTTTGCCTCTATAACAACATCAACTACTACCTCATACATATACTGTGTACATTAACTCATACGCTGCTTTGCCACTTTGCAAATGTCAATGCTAGAAACCTTTAGTTTATTTTAGTTATACTTTTTATACTCTTTTTTTTATACTAGTATGCAAAAACTCAGGACAGTATTATGTTCATTAAATGTTTAATGTTTTAGTTTTAGAGTTGGTGTAAATTTTCATACTCTTATACCACTATGCAAAAAACTCAGGACAGTGTTAGTTTTACTATTTTATGCTTATGTCTATTATTATATGTTTCAGTGTTTCAATGTTTAGATGTTTACTGTTGCACCGAGGGACTGAGAGAAACGCAATTTCGGTCCTGTGTATGTCCTGTACAGTACATATTGCAGATCTGACAATAAAGTTGACTTTGACTTTGA
>JBBPBX010050036.1:0-14942 GCA_038048925.1 Garcialebias charrua | reverse complement strand
AAATAAGGTATTTCTTGATTTCAATATCATAAATGAAGGTTGAATGAATAAAGAAATACTTGCTTTATATAAAAAATAGTGTCTTTACTTCACTAAACAAATAATATGTTTACAAAAAAGACTTATAAAATGATTATTTTGAAAATGTTTCAAGTGAACAATACGTTTGTATAGGCCAACTCTTTCAGGGATGAAGATGTTCACATCCTTGATAGAGAGGAACGATGGTTTGAGAGAGGAGTAAAGGAGGTCATCTTTGTGAAAAGAAACCGTCCATCATTAAACAGAGGTGGAGGCCTCCGGGTTCAACTGTCCCCCTCTTACAATGCTGTTGTTGCTAGTATCACTCAGCCCTCTGTGAATAGCAAACAACCATCAGGGTGCTAATGATCCATTGTTAGGCTGATGGTCCTCCTTGCTCATGTGAGCAGCTGGTTTCAGCTGTCATCAACAAACTGGTTGATCCACTGTGAGTCAAGTCAAGTCTATTTTATTTATATAGCACAGTTAAAACAGATAAACTGTTATCAAGGTGCTTCACACACACAACACAAAAGAGGTTTAAAAATGTACAGAACAGTATCACACACCAATGGTAAAAATTATGATATTAACAGCGGTAAAAGTATAATAAAAATGTATAAGAACAATATTAAAATGAAAACACAGTAAAAAAATATATATACACTACGTCAGCTCACACAGTTTGAAATAATAGAGAAAAGATGATTTTTTTAGCAGGGATTTGAACATGTGAAGGGAGGAGGCCTGTCTAATGTTGGGGGGCAGGTTGTTCCACAGTTTCCACAGTGAGAGGGTGATATTTACAAGACTGAGCTGAATACAGCACCTCAGACTGAGGAAGTCTTTCTGATGAAAGATGAAACGTTGTCTGAAAAACAAAAAGTCACAAATCTGGGAGTGATAATGGATCCTTCCATGAAACTTAACAGTCATGTAAACATGATCGTCAAATCTTATTTTTTCCAGCTGAGGCGACTGTCTAAGCTGAATTTCATATTATCAAAAAATAACCTGGAGACAGTAATTCACGCATTTATTACATCTAGGCTTGATTACTGCAATTCACTTCTGCTTGGCGTCAGTCAGGCCACCATTGCACGATTACAACTGGTTCAGAACGCAGCAGCCCGATTTTTAACTAGTACACGCAAAAGTGAGCACATTACCAGTCTTGGCCTCCCTGCACTGGCTACCGGTTCATCTTCAAATCCAGTTCAAAATTCTCCTGTATGTCTACAAATCACTGAACAGTCTTGGCCCCGCCTATCTCTCAGATCTGATACACCCATATGTCCCTTCACGTGCTTTGAGGTCAGAGGACCGGGTACTTTTAAGAGTTCCAGAAACTTGCCTTAAGCGCAGAGGTGACAGGGCGTTCTCTGTAGCAGGCCCAAGACTCTGGAACGAGTTACCGCTGCTCATCAGGGTTGCCAGATCTCCAGACCAAAAGAAGCGATCAGCTCCTTCAAAACAAGCACAAACAAGCGGCTCGCTCTTTCAAAAAAAGCCCAAAAAAAGCCCAGCTGGCAACCCATCCCATTGTGTAAAAAAAGGCAGTTTTAAACAGTATAAACATATTTATTATGGCATTACATATAACTAGCAAAATTATACATAAAAGAACGTATTCAGTCTAAAAAATAAAAATACATTTTGCATTTTTCTCCCATCTGTGGTCGGATCCAGTCTTGAAGAGCACGCTCTTTCTCCCAATCTTTATTATATTTTTTTCCATATTTACCCCACTTAGAGCTCACATTAGCGTTGTCTTGTCTAGACAAAGAATAAAGAACAGAGACAAAGAATAAAGAACAATGTTGCATTCGCGTGTAGTCGGATGTCCCGTGAAGATACACGGTTTTTAATTTTAAACTCACTTTGAAAGTAATTTTCATTAATTTATCATTTTGTTTGCTAAAAACGAACATAGTTGAATGATACAAGATATATATGTGGTGTCACTATATGCAAAGTTCAAAAATGATGTCACAATACTGTAATGTATACAGCAGTGTTCGTGCATGTATATTACAGAGTGTCAGTGAACGCACCGCGAGAGAGAGCGTGACGTAGGCACGCGGGTTCAGTGTGTGCAGTGTTGCCAGGTGTACGATAATTATCGTATTTGTACGATAATTTTGCCCTCTGTACGATGTACGATCAATAATCCCGAAAAAGGCCAAAAATACGATAATTTGACCATTCTGTGAACGTGTAGTTGTGATCGGTTTCCATCAGCCGGTCGCGACTTTCTGTCGGAGTTTTTTTGTGAACCCTGAAGGCATCTTGAAATTCCAGCCAATCGTGCTTTTCTAAATGCGACATAAGAGTGACGTATATGCAGAAAAACGGCCATGATTGGCTGAATAGTCCGCTGCGCCCGCCCCATGCATTAGAAAAAGCAGAGTGACACCGGTCCAGAAGAAGTGATGAAAATGATAGAACTTTTATATAAAGTTGAACGTTAAATGATAATAAAGAAATATATTAAGAAAATATGACAGGAAAACTGGGACATTACTGATACAGGAAGACATTTACACAACAAAAAAGGTAGGATATACAAGGAAAGCAGGAAGAAACAGGAACTTACTCGCATTAGAACGAACACACAGGCCTTATCTCTTAAAATAATTAGAAAGCATGCAACAGGACTTTTTTGTGACATGTGCACCAGCAATCTCCCTGAAACGGTTCAACATGTCTTTATGGAATGTTCAGGGTATGAAACAGGAAGAAAGCATTTCCAAAAAGAAATAAAATGAATATTAAATTTACAATTAGGGATGTTTTTAGTTGTGATATCAGTAAAGTTAAAGATCAAGTTATTATTTCCTTGAAAATACATACTTAATAGACAGAATTTAGTTGAGTTATTAAATTAATTTTACAGATTTAGTTTTTTTTTTTTAAGAATCTCCTGTTCTCCTGTTCAGCTCGGTGGTGGAGAAGAGGGGGAGGGGCTCATTAGTTGCCACCAGACATTAATGCGTATTATTGTCTTTGGTTCACACCAGTACTGACGCCACAAAGTTGGGAGTGCCTGTTAGACGCTATTCAACAACAGAGTGACTATAGAGCATACTTGTTATTTTGTTTATGACGGGTGTACGATAATTTCCCTCAAAATACGATAATTTTAGGGCTCTAGTACGATAATCCTACATTTCTCACCTGGCAACACTGAGTGTGTGTGTGAAGATAGAAAGTGCAGAGAACGGAGTAATGCAGGATCGTGCCGTCTGATAAGTGTATTGTGCAGTTTAAACAATAAAGCTACATCAGCACCAAACCAGCATATTTATTAAGCGTGCAGAGAAACATCAAAAATACCTTTAAAATAACTTCAGGAGTACATTTCACAAAACAAGCCCAAATAAGCGACGCAACACCCATGGTAAGCACAAAAAACCGCCACAAGCGGCTCACCGAATTTAAAAGCGACTCCAGGAAAAAACAAGCCCAATGCCGCTTGAAAAAAGCGGACTTGGCAACTATGCTGCTCATCAAACAGCCCCCCCCCCCCCTCTGTTTTCAAATCCCGGTTAAAAACTCACTACTTTTCTGTTGCTTTCAACACCAGCTGATTCGTATTTGATCGTTTTATTTATGATCTGCAATGTTTTTATGTCTTTCGTGTTGTACTGCATTGTGTATGTTGCCTGTTGTTTGTTTGTTTGTTCAGCACTTTGGTTTGGACTTGTTCCTGTTTAAAGTGCTTTATAAATAAAATGGTATGGTATGGTGATACTAGCAATAACAGCATTGTAAGAGGGGGACAGTTGAACACAGAGGCCTCCACCTCTGTTTAATGATGGACGGTTTCTTTTCACAAAGATGGCCTCCTTTACTCCCCTCTCAAACCATTGTTCCTCTCTCTATCAAGGATGTGAACATCTTCATCCCTGAAAGAGTGACCGCTGGCCTGGAGATTGGTGTATACCACAGAGTCCTGGCCTGATGATGTTGATCTTCTGTGCTGGGCCATCCTTTTGGCCAGTGGCTATTTAGTTTCCCCGATGTAAGGCTGATCACAGCCCTCCTGACACTGAACAGCATACACAACATTAAGCCCGATGCAGAGCTCAGCGTCCTCCCTAGACGCCACACACGGCGCATTCTGTGCGCGCCTGTTCACCGGGCAGAGCTCTGCTTTCTTCTCACGTTCTCTGTGAGCAGCTGCACGCGGAGGGGGACTGAACTGAGGTCGCTGATTGGTCAGACACCGCGCATCGCGTACGCGCTCGTAAAATTGGAGCTTGGCGCGTTCGCGTGAACGTTCAAAGGGCTTGTGCAGCGGCGCACGCACGGCACTCACACAGCGGGGAGCGAGCGCGGAGCTCTGCCCCAGCCTTTACTCTGTTTGTGCCGGGGGACTGGATCTTTGAGGTGAACCAGTCTTTGCCGTAATGTATTTTGGGGTTTAAAAGCCACTGGGATGTTATGTTTAGAAAATACATATCTCAGTTTCTCTGAAACTCCTGAAACATACAAATGACCACTGGTCTGGGTCTGGGTTCCTCCTTTTCACCTGATGGCTGGTTGGAGTCCTGTTTGGGTTTCTTATCTACTTTCAGGAACGTCCAGTTAAGAAATCCACATTGCTCAAAATACTCATGTATGTTTTTAAATCACTGAACAGTTCTGCCCCATCTTATCTCACCGATCTTCTGCAGCCATATGTCCGTGCTGCGCTCTCTGAGGTCAGTAGACCAAATGCTCCTTTCAGTTCCAGAAACCCGTCGTAAGTTCAGAGGAGACGGGGCTTTCTCTGTTGCAGGTCAAGACTGTGGAATGAGTTACCCCTGCATGTCAGGCATGCTACCACACACACAGTCTTTAAGTCTCACTTGAAAACCCACTTTTATTCTCTTGCCTTTGACACAGTGTGATTTGTTTTGATCCTGTCTGTATTCTACAGTGTTGACCATTCAGTTATTATCTGTTGCTGTGTGTATCTATATTTTTATTTTATGTTTTCCTGTCCACTGTGCTTGTTTGTTTCTATGGACCTTACCAAGCTCTGCCCAGAAACGCCCCCTAAACCCTCACATGGCTGCATGTCTCACAAACAAAGCCTATTGGAGCTTAGTTTCAATGGAAACATGGCGTCGACTGACTCTCTGCAGGGTAGTTCTGAGTCGATTAGTGTATCATTTCTGTCGGATTTCAACAAAATATCAGCCACGGCAATGGACAGGGGAACCAACAAGTTCATGTCATCTTTTTTGGACGACATCAAGTTGTTTGAGCCACGTGATGCCTCCAACAGTGTGCGCGACGCGCAATCGGTCGATGAGGAAAACAGCAGATCCTCACACCCTCAGCATTAATACAGCTGTGGACAGGATCATTGATGCCTATTGTTCTTGCAAGGCTGGGTAATGCCGGGTTCCCACCAAATGCGTCAAAATGCTCCCAACGCACCGTGTTTGCTGCTTGTCAACAGATGTCTGTTCACACCGAACGCGTCCGATGACGCGCAGTGGGAGCAGCATCTGGCTCCTTTTCCGGTCGGGTTTGTTTTGTTTTCTGTACACCGAGCAGATGAAATCAGCTGTACGTGAGCCTCGTTACTACTTGAGTGGGTTTTCCGAACTGCAGCTCTGAAAGTCTTTGTTGAGATTAAAACGTTTTTTTTATGTTTGGGGTGATCGTACACTCGAGCGGACAGCGGCAACTGTAAAAATGCCAAGTTTCTTACCGGAGGCTGGTTTCTTAATGCATACCTGCAAACTAGTCACCTTTCGGCGAAAATCGCCGTTTTCAAAGCAAAATATATCATTTACGTGATTCGTGTAGATCCGATGAGTTTTTGTTTTTGAGGAAGGGGGTGGGGGGGTCAGAGTCTGACCGTCAGACCCGTGACTGCATCAGAATGCATCATTTCCCACTGACTGGATTTCAAGACACAGTGAGACATCTTGTCGACAATAAAACATCTTTGTTGGAGCGCGAGATTTACCCAATCAGTCTCAAGACAGACTATAGTGGGCGGGACATCTATGGCCGCAGCCAAGTTTTTTTTTTTGTTTTTTTTTTCATGGAGGTTTTTTTTTTATTTTTTATTTTTTTTTTATTGAAAGAGAGTAATTTACAAAATTGTAAAGGCATATTATTAACAACCAGTGTTAAACAACTCTCAGCAGGGCACATATAAAGGGAACAAGAATCAATAAACTGGACAAAAACGTAGTACAGTGAATAACCAAAGTGAGTGAATAACTTTGTTTAACTAAAATATACAGGAAAAAAAAAACAAAAAAAAAAAACATAAACTAAAACAAAACGTTATGACCTGTGTTGACTGCTTTATGGGTCCAAGAATATACTATGATCTTCGAACGCTCCAAGAAGGGATTGTGCATTTTTTTTGTTCATCATCTTCAGGGCTTTGAGATAATTGTCTGTGAGATAGTTTTTAAAGACGAAAAAAAGTGGTTTTGTCTTTCTCCATTTGGAAGTGTGGATGAAAAATTTTCCCAGGATAATCAGGTTGTTTACTATCAGGTCCAGTTTTCTGTTTTCCAGATGGATACCAAATATAATAGATTCTCTTGTGAAGGGAGTGATTTGGATTTTGGATGATAGCCAGTCTTGTATGTCCTCCCAAAACGTCCCAGAGTAGATACAATGGAAAAACAGATGATCAGTTGTTTCAATGTCCGTCTCACAAAACACACAGTTGTTATGATCAATACCAAACCTCAATCTTAGCAACTCGTTGGATGGATAGATGTTGTTCATAACTTTGAAGTGGATTTCTTTCGTTTTGGGACTTAAAGGGTAAGAAATATATTTAGTTCTCAATTTTTTAATGTTTGATTTGGAGAACAGCTGATTAATGGAGTTACTATTTGTTGGCTTTGGAAAAAGGATTGTGTTAAGTTGAGTACGCATGAATACGTTTGAACAGTTCTTGTCCAAAAAATTAAGACCATTAATATAAAGTGCAGGTGGGTTAATAGTTACCAAGTTCGAATTCGAGTTTTGGGCTAATCTCTTGACAGCTTCTGGGATAGCTTTAATAACTTTATTAAATTGGGACTGTGAACAGTTTAAGTTATATTTTAAGCAAAAGTCTTTGTGAGAGAACCACTGACCTTGGTCATTCAGTAAATGGGTTATGGACCAGATATTTTTATCCATCCAATGTTGTAAGAAAAGAGACTTTCTATTACATGTGATATATCTGTTATTCCATATTGGAGTTTGATGTGGGGTGAAGTTATGTGAGAACAATAGTTTCCAGTACAGTAAAACTTGTTTGTGGAAAGATGACAGTTTGGTTGGTAATTTTTCAACTTGAAAATCACATTTAAGAACAAATTCTATTCCTCCCATTTTTTTGAAAATCCCTCTGGGGAGACAATACCAAATACAATTTTTGTTCAAAATGAAGGATTTTAGCCACTTTATTTTTATCATTGCATTCAAACATTCAAAATCTATCGCTTTTAGACCTCCATCTTCATAATCTTGGACAATTTTTGACTTTTTTATATAGTGTACCCTGTTTTTCCAAATAAAATTGAAGTTCAATTGGTTGAAAGTTTTGATAAATTTATTAGATATAGAAATTGAGTATGCAGGATATATGCAGCGAGTTAAGGATTCCATTTTGGTTAAATAAGTTCTGCCAAAGACTGTGAGGTCTCTTTGTAACCACATATTGAGTTTGGATTTACATTCTGTTATTTTTCCTTGCAGGTTTAGTGTTTCACAGTTGGTTACGTCCCTGGTTATATGAACTCCCAAATATTTTACAGAGGTTTTAATGGGGATATTATATGCATTTGTGAGGCTACACTCATGTATGGGCATTAATTCGCATTTATTATGGTTGAGTTTTAGTCCCGAGGCTTTAGTAAATGAGTCAAGTAGTTCAAGAATTTTGGGGAGCTGTTTCAAGCTTTCAAGAAAGATGGTAGTGTCATCGGCAAGTTGACTTATAATAATCTGCTCATCAAAAACATTTAGTTTGGGAGTATCTGAGTTTTTTATATGGATTGCAAGAGTTTCTGCAGCTAATATAAATAAGAAAGGGGAGATATTACAGCCCTGTTTAACTCCTCTGTTGATACTAAATCTTGGGGATGATCCACTAGGGAGCGCTACAGAGCTGGTTGTGTCATTATAGAAAGATTTAATTATGTTACAGAATTTGGGACCAAATCCAAATAATTCTAAAACTTTGAACAGAAATTGATGTTCTAGTTTATCAAAAGCTTTATAAAAGTCAAGGAATAAGATGAAACCATCACTTTCAATCAAATGTTGATAGTCTAAGAGGTCTTGTACTAGTCTTATATTATTATGTATCGACCTGTTTTTCATAAATCCTGTTTGTGTATCACTAATTATCTGGTCTAAGTCTTCTTTTAATCTATTAGTGTAAATATATGTCAGTAGTTTGTAGTCATAGTTTAACAGTGAAATCGGACGAAAGTTATCCAGTAGTTTATTATCTTTGCCTGGTTTTGGTAAAAGTGTGATGATACCTTGTTTCATGGTGGTGGGTAATGAGAAGTTAGTTGTAACCTCTTTGAAGACCTCAAAAAGAACGTTTCTGAGTGTGGTCCAGAAATGTTTGTAAAAGTTAGCTGTGAGGCCGTCTGGGCCTGGCGATTTGTCTAATTTTAAACATGTGACGGCTTTGTCTAGTTCCTCTATGCTGATATCTTTTTCACATTCTTCTTTGAAGCTATTGTCAATTTGGGGGATGGAGTCTTTAATATTGTATAAGAAAGTGTCAGAGTCTGTTTTGGAAAAGGATGAGCTATATAGGTTTTGGTAAAACAAACTAATTTCTTTTGCAATTAATTTAGGGTCTGAGCAGTCTGAACCATTAATTGTAAGAGTTTGGATGGAGTTTCTTTCCTGTCGTCTTTTTTCAAGTCTGCAAAAATAAGCAGAGTTTTTTTCCCCTTCTTCCATCCACTTGGCTCTTGATCTGATGAACGCTCCTCTGGCCTTTCTTTCATATATTTTATCCAGTTTGAGATGTAATGACGAAAGTTTACCTTTTTCACCCTCTGTTAAATATTGTTTGTTGCTAATCATGTATATTTCTTTGATGAGGTTATCTTCTTCTAATTTGTTATCCTTCTTAATCTGTTTACTAAAGGAAATTGAATATTGGCGTATTCTGTATTTCATAAATTCCCATTTTTGGACATATGACTGTAGGGAGTCATCTTGTAGAATTTCTTGAATTATGTCTTTGATTTTATTATTAAATTCAACCTGTTTTAGGAGGAGTGCATTAAATTTCCAGTATCCTTTTATGTTTTTAGAGTTTGTTACTGGTGAGACTGAAATCTCAATACAGCAGTGATCAGTGAGCGGAGCAGGGGAAATTTCACACATGGATATTTGATTAATCATTGTGTCTGCTATTAGCCAATAATCTAATCTGGACTTACTTGAGGCATCTGGTTTAAACCAGGTAAACTGTTGGTGGTTTTTATTTTTTTCTCTCCATGGGTCATGGATGCATAAAGTGTTACAGAAATCGGTTAATAATGAGTTAGGGTGCTGATCAGTGAACTTGCTGGGAAATCTGTCCTTATATTCATCTAAGACCATGTTCCAGTCACCTCCAATTATTACATTTTCTGTGCAGTATCTTTTTTTGAGTTCAAGTATCGTTTCTTTGATGTTTAGGATAAGATCTTTGTTTTGTTTTGTGTTACAGTAGCCGTAAATGTTCCCCAAAATGAGTGAGGAGTTATCTAATTCTAAAACACATATGAGCCAGTGGCCATCATTATGTGCTTTTGTGGTTATTATTTTCCCAGGGCAGTTGTTGAATAAAATTGCAACTCCTGCTGCTCTAGTTGAACCGTGTGAGAATATTATTTTGTCTCCCCATTGGGTTGACCAGAATTTTTCATCTGAATCCTGAGAGTGGGTTTCTTGGAGAAGTACACATTGTGGACTTTTGTTTTTACAATATAAAAAAGTAGCTTTTCTTTTAAGGTTATCTCTTAGACCCCTAGCATTGAGTGATAAAAGTTTAATGTTATGAGACCAGGACATAAACTTGAATTAGATTTTGAAAAAAAAAAATTAGAAACAGTTACACAAATATTAACAAGAACTGACTATCTTAAGTGTTTTAAGTCAGAGAATAAAATAACTTCAAGGCGAGTCCCAATTAAAACAAACTTGGGTATTGACCTTATCATTTACCTTATACTGAACATTTGATGCAAACAAGTGTAAAAACTAATACAGAGTTGCAGTGAACAATTTAAACCGTAAAGCTGCAAAGGGTATTTCCCCCCTGATAGAAATAGCTAATTTATTACTGTACGACCATCAATCACAGCAATGTGGCCTTTGTAATATGCCACCTTACCCAGCGCTCTAGCTTGTTTGATTTTTGGCCACAGTTGTTCTCTTTTCTGTCGATCCTCTTTTGTGAAGTCTTGAGCAAACCTCAGATTTTGATTCTTGCAAACTGGAGAGTCTTTCGTCGCTTTCCAAACTGCATCCCTGTGACGTCTCCTGAGAAACTGCAAGATGATTTGACGGCTTCTTCCGTTTTCCTTCCTCCCGATGCGATGGATTGAGTCGACCACGTCTTCCATCACTGGCTCCCACTCTGGAAAGATCTGCAGTAGAAGCTCGTTGATTTCAGCTCGTAGGTTTTCTCCTTCTTTTTCCTTGAGGCCAGAGATTTTTAAATTCAAACGGCGTTTGTTTCTTTCCATTTCAAGCACTTGCTCTTTCAGTTCTGCATTTTCTTTTTTAATATCTGAATATTCTTTTTCCAGAGTATCCACTCTTGATTTGCATTCTGTGATTTCAACAGAATTCATTTCCACACGCTGGATCATGCTAGCAAACATTTCAGAGTTTTCTTTAAGTTGTATTCCAAAATCTCCCACCTTGGCATCCAGGTTCTTTATGACCATCAGAACATCAGCAAGAGAAGGCTCAGCTTCTGTCGCTAGTTTTTTAGCTGGTGGGGATTTCGTTGGAGTGGCACTTAAAGGACGCCTCGTTCCGGAGTTGCTAGCAGAGCTAGCTTTCGGTGAGTCCATGCTAACATCGTTAGCATAGTTGTGGTGTGCTAGCTTGTCGGCTGCATTAGCATTAGCGCTCTTGAGTGGAGGAAAGTCTTTGTTGTTGCGGAAAGGCATGTTGAAATATATCCAATGTCCACTGTTATGTTTGCAAATTGTTATAAGTAAGTAAGGACAAATTTAATTCAATATTTTGGGACCGGCCGAACGGAGCTCAGTTGGGTGCGTGTGCCCTGTTCGCCATCTTGCCGGAAGTCCGCGTAAAATAGTTCAAATCAGTGATGCTGTTCTGAGTCTATCACTAAATCAGAAAACTGTAAAAAGCCCCTCCTAAATTCACTGTTGGTGGTTATTAAAATATCACCTGTTCATTGGGTAAAGTTAATATTTTTATACATGCAGTTGAGTGTCATTATTGTTTAGTAAAATGGCATGTTGTGTTACCAATAAAACTAAATAAAAATTCACAAATTAAAAGTCAATTGCACCCCTAAAGTCACTGTGATAAATTGTCACATTAATTTCATTATGTTAGCCACAGGATTGAGTTTAAAAACAGGATGATCTATATGAACTAGTTGAATGAGGTGTCTCTAAAATATCCTGATTCATGATCAATAATAATTTCAACAATTTTTTAATCTGTCCACAGGACCTGACTTTATTTTGTTAAATGTCTCTAAAATAGTTATTGAATCAAGTGTTTACATGTAGGTGAACATAGATGTTTAACAACTTGTTAAAATACACCCGAATGCAGGTAATGGCATCTACTTTATTCAAAAATTTCTGGCAAAACATTTAAGAAATGAGTTTTTACTGTTAATAATAATAATAATGAATTTAATTTATAACGCACTTTTCATTAATGAAAATCTCAAAGTGCTAAAATGTTCTGCTGTATTTGGCTTGCTGCTGTTGTTGTTAATTTTTTGGTTGACACAATCTTTCCTATTTATGTTCTCATTAAATTAAGTTAGTAAATGACTTTTACCTGAAGCATGTTAATAAAATTACAAAATCTCTCCGGGGGGGGGGGGTTGGCGCAACGTTTGTCACCTTTTTCATCCCTTCTGAGTTTGCAGGTATGTTAATGGAGGCTCGTTGGGGTAAGTTTAAAAAGTCCCAAAAAAGTCCCGTCATTGTTGCGTCATCACATAGTAGAGGTTCTCCCGATTGGTTGCTGTGACGCGTCGAGCAGCCAAAGTTCAAATATTTGAACTTTGGCTGCTTGACGCCTCGGCTGTTTTGGACGCGTCGCGTGCATGGAAAAGACCTGCCGCGCCGTGCCGCGCTGCTCGGACTGCTCAAGACGCGCCGTGCCACGCTTCGCCGCGAGGCTTTGCTCCTCCACATAGACTTTGCATGTAAAGTGGCTGCTTCGGCTGCCTGAAACGCGTTTGGTGGGAATCCGGCATAAGTCGGGCATTCATGGTTTTGAGGGTAACTTTTGAAATCAGTAATTTCTGTTGTTGGCACATGTTTGAGTGTGCCTAGGCCTGATACACTGTACTCGGTGCTAGCGTGGCTAACACGATTACAGTTTAGTGAAAAGCCTTTTCAGGTAGAATGAAATCTTTAAAGTTGCACTATGTAACTTTGTAATGCAGTCTGTAACTTTTTTAACAATATATTTTTAACATATTTCTTCACTCTGTCACTATCTACTGACAGACTGATGTTAGACAAAGTAATCTCTGAAAAAAACTATAGTCCCCTTGCTTCTCTATCAGCATTTATAAAAACACTAAAAACACAGAGTGACCCGGACAATGACCAGCCAATAAAAACAGAGTTGTTTGTCACGCCCCAACCCACGCCCCCGCCTGTCCCGGCCCCAGCGCTGCGCACGTTCTCATTCAAAGGATTGCAAAGTGATGCAGGACTGTTTTGTATGTGACACAAATGTATTAAATATCCCTTCTTCATCCCAGAGCTGTACTTTTATTTTGTTTTTTTGCCAAACGTCAAGTGATCGCTTCATCCTTCACTGACAGGAATGAGGAAATGGATTTGTCACGACTCGCGAGCGAATTAAATCATGTCCAAAGTGGCTGGTGAAGCTCTGCTCATTTCAGGGTGTTTTTGTGTTGTTGGACGAGTGATTCATGGTTTTATTATATTTTTTAGAACGTTTTATTATCATATAATCACAGAACTTTGCAGCGCAGAGACAGGACATGTAGTGGGGGTGGAGCATTCCAGACATACCAGACCTGCACTGACAGACACGAGGAAGTCACGAGCGAATTAAATCATGTCCAACATAGCTGCGTGAACCTCTGCTGATTTCTGCTGGTTTTTGTGTTGTTGGACAAGTGCTCCATGGTTTTATTATATTTTTTTAAATGTTTTATTAACATATAATCACAGAATATTGAAGCGCTTCGAGCGGACATTCAGCAGGGGACGGTGCTGCAGAACTCGGAACGGACTGTGGCTCCCCCTCAGAGCCATATATGGCTCTGAGGGGGAGGGAGCAGAATGCTTTTACCTGATGAAAATGTTTCTAAGTCCCAGCGTTCTCCAGAAATTACATAGTGAACCTTTAATGTATGTTAGATACGGTACACATTGCATATTGATCTGTTCAGCTAACGTAAGACTGTGTAACAGACAGGCTTCAAGGTGTAGAAGTTGTATCGGTCTCTGTAAATGCGGTCATGCACAAGCTTTGATCCAAGCAAGGCATTCAGTTTCACATTTAGGAAAACTGTGAATTTTCCTTCCACAAATACGGTCAGGGTACCTGACATCTCCTGTACAGATACCCCACTGACAGTGGAGGACCATTTTTTCAGCCCTGACGCAAAACCTTTCTGCCCGTATGCTAGCTCACGATGTGAATTAGGATGTGTTTATGCTCATTGAATTGATAAAGCTCCCCGGATGGGAAGCGAAACGTCTTCTGTTACAAATAAAGACCAGTTGTTTCTGTATTGAACGCCTTTTTTGACTTTTATCATGTCCTGGACGACTGAGAATCTTCACCAGCACATGTATTTATTACTACTGTAGCTTTTGTTTGTGAAACGGTCACGCCCCTGGTAGCTGCGCTGTGACGTGAAATGGGCATTAGCCAATGAAACGCGGCCCTGTGGGTGGAGCTTGGTAAGGTCCATTGTACAGCACTTTGGTTGGCCTTGTAGCTGTTTTAAGTGCTGTATAAATAAATTGGTATGTATGGTATGCAGGTAGCACAGTGGTGCAACTGGTAGGACTGCTGCCTCTCAGCGAGAAGGTTGCCGGTTCAAATCCCGGTCCGGGGGCCTTTCTGGGTGGAGTTTGCATGTTCTCTCCGTGCATGCGTGGGTTTCCTCAGGGTACTCCGGTACTCACAGACCAAAAACATGCATGTTTGGCTGATTGGTAACTCTAAATTGTCTCTAGGTGGGAGTGAGAGAGTGAATGGTTTTTTGTCTTGTTTGTCTCTATGTGGCCCTGTGATGGACTTGCGACCCGTCCAGGGTGTACCCCGCCCCTCGCACTGTGATTGCTGGACATGGGCACCGGCGACCCCCGTGATCCAAAATGGAAGAAGCAGGTAAAAGATAATGGATGGATGGATGGATGGGTATGGTATGCTCTAGACTAGAGCCTGTCTTGTGTGGGATTTCTCCTTCTGCCTGGCTCCTGAGTTAGTGGGGACACTGTCAGCTCTGTGGTACAGGTCCTGATGACTTGTGCTCCAGAGGGTGATGGGAGTCAAACTGCAAATACTGAGCATGCATCAGGATGTTTCTCTCAAACTGGTCCAGATGAAATGATTTAACCTTTTTTTGTTATCTACCTGGATGATTGAGCCTACAAACTGTTTTTTTTTTTTACCCTCAGTACACTTTATTAAATTTATCAAATCAAAATACTGTATGGTAGTTTTTATAG
>JBBPBX010050035.1:0-25132 GCA_038048925.1 Garcialebias charrua | reverse complement strand
TAATAGGTGTGGATCGAGCCAAATCTGATGATGTATAATGACTGTTTTTCCTCCTCTGTATACCTACACGATCATCATCAAATTCAACATAAACCATTTTAGGAAAGTTATCCTTTTCTGGTTTAATGATCTTTGTAACAGTACCGCAAACACCATTAACCAAACCATCACTAACATCCACATTTTTACATAGCATGACACGTGCACCTTTACCCAAAAACAACTCTTCTGATAAACATGTATTTGACGCTTTAACGTGACTCCCTTCTAATGATCTTAATTTGCCTGTTTTCTTATCATTTACATAATCTTGTGCCGCAATTCTTACGTAGTCTGGGCACATTTCAAACAAATGATTCATGTTGTGCTCATTTACTTGTCGATTTGTTGCAAATATATGCAAGGCTGAGCTCACCTCACCAGTTTCGCAACTTTTTAAAACCTGTATATCACCAGGTAGCATAGCAGTCCCTTTGGAACGAGTCCTTATCCGATTTAACAGTTGGGCAAAAACAACATCTTTTTGTCTGACTATTTCTGTTAATTCAAAAAGTTTAAATAAATCTGACCACAAGGGGCTAGCAACTCCATCTGAATACAGTGCTTTACCTTTGACAGGAGGTAATTGGAAAAAATCGCCTACTGCAATTACTGTAATATTTCCAAATGGAGAAAAGTTACCCGTGTGTTTTATCTGACGTAATCTACCGTGGATGTATGATAAGAGATTATGATCTACCATTGATATTTCATCTATGATAAGAATCTGAAGGTCTTCATATTTTAGACGTAACGAATTGAGTTTTTCTTCTCCCAAAGGTGTGTAGGGTAAGCGTACATCTTTTCCAATGGAAAAGGTGGTGTGAATTGTTGATGCTTTCAACTGGTATGCAGCAATACCAGTGGGAGCAGTCAGTAAAACACATGTGTTGTCAGGATGCCGACACATTGGTGACAATATTCTTTTGGATTCATATTCAATTGCCTTGATCAAGTGACTTTTACCTGTGCCTGCACCACCAGTAATAAAAACATGCAACGATTCAGGATTTCTTCCATTTACCTTGTCTAGGCACCACTGCCTGATTTGATAAAAAACAGATAATTGCTTTTCATTCAAAGATCTAATTAATGCTAACCCTTCACTTCTACTCATGTTGTTTGTTTTCTCCAAAACATTTGCTTTGGAACCCAAAGTTAAATCTGGGATATGTTGTGGTTCATCATTGAATGTTGCTTTGATTTCTTTCATCTGTTCTGCACACTCCAACCGTTCCATCTCAACTTCTGGACACAACTGACACCATGCATCTTCAAGCAGAACATCACCAACTATATGATCTGAAACCTCCAACTTATCAGACTCTATTTCAAATGCACCTCTGTTAGCATCTACAACTGATTTCACTGAATGAAATGTGCCATCTTTGAATTTAATTAGACCGGTTTTATAAAAGTCCTCAAATGTCTTATAGTTGGAAGGCTTTAGTTCATCATCAATTCGATATGGCAAAAATAATTGCATTATGCTTTGATAAAATTTTTCTGGTTCTTTGGTTTCAGAGAAACGTGCATAACGAATAACTGCTGGCTGTGTTCGACTTCTTTTAGCAATAGAACCAAAATCGTTAATCAGTTTTATTGCTAGTTTGTTTTTCTCATTCCTTGCCAAAACACGATATTCGGATGCAAATTTGGCCAGGCACATATCGTTAAACACAACATCGTTTGGACGGTTCTTATACCGCTCAACTAGACCAGTCATCCATACATCTTCTGAATTTAGTTCATTTGAAGATGCCTTCTGCTTCAAAACAGAAATGGGTAGACTCATTTTAACAATGTTGTCGCCAGTTGGAATAAAAACAACCTTCCTGGAACACTCTTTTAAATGCATATTGGTCAGTCTATACACAGCTTCCTGTGCACAAACATCCCGATTATGTAGATACACACTACCAAGTTTCTTCAATGCTTCTTTAGCGCTCACATTGCCATCTCTGGATGCTTCTCTCTGGGCATTTCCAAGCAGAAGACCAATTTCTCTTTCACTTTTTGACATGTAAGAAATTACATAGACGCAAACTGCATATGCATCCACACAATATTGAATATCAATATTAGCATTCCAAGCCTTTAACAGAGGTCTGCTATACTGATTTATCCAAATTTCATTAATTTCTCTTTTTAAAACTACATGTGTATGTCGACTAATTCGTTTATATGCAATTTCAAAGATTTCTTGACTTACATCCAAACTTGTAAACAATTCTTCAGCAGAACTATATGAACAATTTTCATCTGCAATAGCTTTTTTAATTTTGCTTACAATGTCATTTGCCAATTCACTTTTCATTTTGTCCTTATTCATCTTGTCTTTATTTGAACAGGTACAAGTGGCATTTGTTTTATCCAATTCACATGTACATGTCTTCAGTGTTTCCTGATACTTTTCCCCACGACAGATAAATGTTCTGCAAGATGCAGGTCGGGGAAAGTTAAAACGACATACTGTGTTTTTCTTTTTACAAGTTTTGGAATGTCGTTTTGAATGCTGTTGAACAGATGTAACCACTTCAAACAATGAATTTTCTTGAGATGGATGTTGACATGTGACATGTTTATCTATGAATGAAACAACCTCTTCATCTGTGTTTTTATCCAAGATTGGAGCCCCAGAAATCCAAAAAAGGCAATGAATGTGGGGAGAGCCACGTTGCTGAAATTCAACACGATGAAAATAGTCAGTTATTTTGCCAATGGGATTCGAAGGAGACTTTAGAACTTCATTTAAAAAGACATGCCATCGAAAATCAAACATCCTGGCGGCCGTGACAGGATTTCGACGCAGCAGATGACACTTATCAGCCCATTGTAACTGTTCCAATGTCTGTGTTCGACCTTCCTGTTTCAAAATACTATAAAGCAGATTAGTCCACCTCATATCTGCAGATGAAAATGATGCAAACCATGTTGGTTTTCCCAATTGTCGAACACAAGCTAGGATGTCACGTTGGGCTGATTGCCAGAAGGCTGGTGTACCTCGAATAGGTTTAAGGAAACGATAACCATCATCAAACTGAAGTAACTTTTTAAATTCATTTTCATCCTTCAATAAGTCACCCAAATTTGGAGTTGGAAAACGTTTGCCTTTACGCAAAGCAATCGATACATTAGATATAACCTGTTGCAGTTCTGATATGTATTGAGCAAAAAAAATGTATTCAACATTATGTGCAAATCTACCATCAGCATGTAAAAGCCTATTATTAAAGTAACGGTTCAAAGTTAAACGATACTGTCGGTTTTCATGATATGTATTACAACCTGAAGGAAACAATGCAGGGAAACATTTTGCTTCATTTGTAAGGTCAGACAACAATTTGATGGGGTTATTCTGTTCACAAGGAGCTACATTTAGTATATGATCCAAATATTGATCTAATGCTTCCTGTCCAATATCTACTGGCATAAGACATGTGTCCTGAAACATACAATGTTGCTGCCTATCATGTAACAGTTCATCATCGCCTTCAGGAGTGCACAAGTCCTGAACCTCTGCCTTTTCCAAGACAGGATTGTCTACCTCCTGAGAAAACTCATTAATCCAGGCTTCATTGAACTCTATATCTTTATAATGTAGGTTTGTATGTTTCAAATACTTAAGAGCTTCCTGGATGTGCATTGTATTAACAAACAGATATTCATAATGGCCTTTAAAAGTCAATTTATACTTTAATTTCACAGGCAGTAAAGAACCTTCCATATTACTACGGGGTAACAAATGACAAGTTTCAACAATATTTGCAGGCACACAAGTGACAGGACCATGCACTCCATTTTGGCCACCTTTTGGCAAAGCTAACATTTTCATGAATGGTATGTGTAAGGCTATTAAGTGTTGTTCTAAACTATTTAGACATGACAATTGAGGTGGGATTGGATGGACTGTCAATTTATTTAGAGAACTTTCTGGGGGAAACTGACCTTTACTAATTTTAGAATGACAGGTGTGACAAATATACAGTTTACCTCTGGAAGAATTCAATAAGGTGCAAGGTGACAAACAACCATTATTGCATTTGTGCACATAATCTTCACTTATACATTCATTTGCAATTATTGACATTTCGTTGGTTTTCTCATAATTATCTCTTCTGCAATTTAAAACTTGATGTTTAAACAACAAACGAAAGCAGACGCAACACACAAAATCAGGTCCCTCTTTTACCTTTTCCTGAAATTGATCAATAATAAAATCCAACTTCTGTGACATTACTTTAATTTCCTGTCTCTTTAACTTTACACTTGATATTATGTGCTTCTTATGTTCAAGATCAAGGTATTGCTTTCGACTGAAATCTTTAACTTTCTTTCGATGACGCTCATTTTGTTTATATTTCATAATGCTCATTTGCTTCAATTTGTTTCGATGACGCTCATTTTGTTTATATTTCATAATGCTCATTTGCTTCAATTTGTTTCGATGACGCTCATTTTGTTTATATTTCATAATGCTCATTTGCTTCAATTTGTTTCGATAGAACTCATTTTGTTTATATTTAATAATGCTCGTTTGCTTCAATTTGTTTCGATGGAACTCATTTTGTTTATATTTAATAATGCTCGTTTGCTTCAATTTGTTTCGATGCAATTCATTTTGTTTATATTTAGTAATGCTCGTTTGCTTCAATTTGTTTCGATGCAATTCATTTTGTTTATATTTAGTAATGCTCGTTTGCTTCAATTTGTTTCGATACAACTCATTTTGTTTATATTTAATAATGCCCGTTTGCTTCAATTTGTTTCGATACAACTCATTTTGTTTATATTTAATAATGCCCGTTTGTTTCAATTTGTTTCGATGAGATTCAATTTGTTTATATTTATCAATGCTCTTTTGTTTAAGTTTTTCCCGATAACACTTATCTTCTTTATATTTATGAAGAACCATTGCCTTCACCTTTTCTCTATGAGAGTCATCTCGATATTTAATTTTGATTTTTTCTTTTTTCTTTTCCTTATATGCCACATTGGTTTTATATGTGATTTGTTTGTTTAGATTTTTTGGATTGGTTAAATTTCATATCAGTTTTATATTTCATGATTTTCATCAGATTCCTTTTTCGTTTTAAATACTTGGAAAAATTGTTTGTTTTTTTATTATTTCTAACAATGTGTTTAGCATTTCTCTGCACATGTACAGCTCTTGTACACATATATTGTGTGTTTGACAAAGCACTATTATTACAAATTTCAAAGCAAGTATCTTTATCACCTTGCTTTGTACAAATAACTGTTTGAAAATGATTATTTGAGTTTTGTAAATATATTGCTTCATTGGTAAACTGACTGTTTTTGGAACGATATTTGATCCATTGTATGCCATTAAATACATATATGTCGACTTCCAACATATCGGCTGTAGATTGAAACTCAATTTCTGTGGCACAGTGATTCACATAATTCATCAGTGACTTATCAATATAATCAGATACAGAAGCAAATTCTTTGTCCAGAAATTTCTCATACTCTGCTGCATTTTTTATCATATATGAAACAGTAGCAAGCCTAATTTTACGATGAGCATCTTGGGAACCACTAAGTACATGAACTACAGCCCTGAAGAAACTATTATCATCCTGTTTTATATTTTCTGTTTTACAAACAGGTCCTAAAGATCCACATATGGGTTCTGGAAAAATGTGTTTGATTAAATCTATTTTCAATCTGTTACAAAGAGGTTTACCAACTTTTGGAGACAGAGGAGTAAATAAGAAAGTAGTTTCATCATTCTTATCCTCATTTTCTACAAAAATGTCTTGATCTTTAACAGTCTGGACAGACACAATATTCTGTTTGGTAGAAGTTTGTCGAGTTTTACAAGTCACTGATACATCTTTGGTCATGCAATACCCATAGCATGCTTGTTGATTAGGTTGCTTAACACAAACAACTGTTTCATAATGATTTTCATTAATATTTTGTAAATAAATGCATGGATTTGATGAAGTACTCCGAGTACCATATTCAAGCCATTTGTCGACACAGTATATAAATATGTTAATGCCCAAATAATCAGCTGTAGCTTCAATTTCTACTTTAGTTGCCCAACTGCCAACATACTGCATCCTTGATTTGGCTAGATATTCTGACACTGAAGAATATTCGCTTCCTAAAAAGTTCTCAAATGTGTGTGAATTTTCTTTTAAATGTTTGACAATAGCATTCCGAACTTTTAGATGTCTTTCTTGAGTGCCAGTAATACTTTGACAAACTGCTCTAAAAAAGCAGTTTCCATCTTCCTCTATCTTTTCTGTCAAACATGGCACACCTAGTACACGTAGTTCCCCAATTGGACCAGATGTTGAATTGGTCTTTTCAAACTGTAATTTCAGCTTTTTGCACAACAACTGTGCAACTTCTTCAGAAAGGGGGTTAAAATACAAAACTTTACTTTGATTGTTACTAACAAAAACAATTACATCGTTATCATCAGTATCAGACATCTGGATATTTTGTATTAATTGATGGGGCTTTTTGCTTGCATTCTCTTGGACGTCTTTTGGATATGAATTGTCAGATATATCACCACTGGAAAAGTCATTACCAAAAAGACCACTGGTATCTGGAATAGGAGTTTCATGCTCAAATAGGTTTGTATTTGCATCTGTCTTGACATTTTGTGATGTTTGCAATTGGGATAATGGAATAGGTTTTTTGTTTGCATTTTCTTGGACCTTTTCTGTGCAAGAATTGCTAGGCATATCAGCACTGCAAAGGTTGTCATAAAAAACATCAGTGTCATGTTGAACTGCAGTTAAATGTCCAGATACGTTTGTCTTTGTTTTCCGTTTGGTAGAAGTTTGTCGAGTTTTACAAGTCACCGACACATCTTTGGTCATGCAATACCCATAGCATGCTTGCTGATTAGGTTGCTTAACACAAACAACTGTTTCATAATGATTTTCACCTATATTTTGTAAATAAATGCACGGATTTGATGAAGTACTTTGAGTACCATATTCAAGCCATTTGTCAGCACAGTATGTAAATATGTTAATGCCCAAATAATCAGCTGTAGCTTGAATTTCTACTTCAGTTGCCCAACTGCCAACAGACCGCATCCTTGATTTGGTTAGATATTCTGACACTGACACTGAAGAATATTCGCTTCTTAAAAATTTCTCAAATGTATGTGAATTTTTTTCTAAATGTTTGACAATAGCATTCCTAACTTTTAAATGTCTTTCTTCAGTGCCGGTAATACTTTGACTAACTGCTCTAAAAAAGCAGTTTCCATCTCCCTTTATCTTTTTTGTCAAACATGGCACACCTAGTTCTCCAATTGGACCAATTGTTGAATTGGTCTTTTCAGATTTTAAATTCAGCTTTTTGCACAATGACTGTGTAAGTTCTTTAGAAAGAGGGTGAAAATACAAAACTTTACTTTGAATGTTACCAACAAAAACAATTCCATCGTCATCAGTATCAGTCGTCTGGATATTTTGTATTAATTGATGGGGCTTTTTGCTTGCATTCTCTTGGACCTCTTCTGGATATGAATTGTCAGATATATCACCACTAGAAAAGTTATTACCAAAAAGACCACTGGTATTGGGAATAGGAGTTTCATGCTCAGATGTATTTGTATTTGCGTCTGTATTGACATTTTGTGATGTTTTTAATTGGGATAATCGATGGGGCTTTTTGTTTGCATTCTCTTGTACCTTGTCTGGATATGAGTTGTCAGATATATCATCACTGGAAAAGTTATTACCAAAAAAAACACTGGTATTGGGAATAGGAGTTTCATGCTCAGATATATTTGTATTTGGGTCTGTCGTGACATTTTGAGATATTTTCAAATGGGATAATCGATGGGGCTTTTGGCATGCATTTTCTTGGAATTGTACTGCGCAAGAATTGCTAGGCATATTAACACTGGAAAAGTTCTCATTAAAAACATCAGTGCCGTCTTGAACTGCAGTTAAATGTTCAGATACGTTTGTCTTTGGTGGAATAATATAAATTCCACTGATCTCAAATTTCTTGGAACCAGATGTTAGTTCAATGGCCAACCTCTGAACATAGTTAAAGACTTCATCAATAGTACTGAAGTACAAAACAACACTGCTCCCATCTGCATCTATCATGCCGTCTTCATTACGACAATGAGAATCAATGATAGCGTACCGACCACTTTGACTGACGAGAGCACAAGTATTCTTGTTCAGGGTTAGAAAGCAGGTTTCATACTTTGTACACATCTTGTTCAGTCCGTTCTCAAGAGAAGTCAGCACGTTAGCATCAATCAACTCTCCTTCCACCAAGTCAACCTCGCCAGAAACAACGTCCCCATAAACATACTGAATGATCTGTTCTTCGACGTCCAGTTGTTTAGGCAAGTCTTCAATAGAAAGATACCCATGTTGATCACAAACTAAATTGCCGTTGCGCAAACCTGTATAAAGCTCATCACCTAAAACGAGGACATTATCCAATACATTCACATCCCAAGAAAAGACACTTTTCAGTGTGTGCTTTGTTAAAGCAAGCAAACTCATGGCTACACACTGAGTTCCGGCATATTTAAATCGATAATCGCCCTGATGAAATGATCCACTGAGTGATGAGAGATGATGACTTGCACCGACACGATGGCAAAGGTCGGTGACCTGGGTTTCAGCAATTCCTGCTGAACATTCCTCCATTTCAGTGTACGTCTGTGGTACAGACATGGGAGAAAGACCGAGGTCCACTTGACTTACTTCTTTGTTTTCCAAAGTCAAACTGTTCTTATGTACCTGCTGCTTTTTGTCTTTTGCATGATCTGCACACAGAACGTCCTGAGCACGGTCATGTTTCAAAGCAGTACAGTCAAAACGGCCTGTTGTCTTTCCATCAGGAACTTTAGCTGAAGCATTGGCATCTGTAGCTTGTGCATCAGAAATTTCTGATGAACATTCCTGGACATCCAAGTTAGTCTGTTCTATAGAAAGACCAGAAATGGAATACTTTCTGGCATCTAATGAATCTCTAAGGTTCATAAGATGCCACATTAAATCAATTGGGCAGGTGTTGAACACAACAACAGATGTGCCGCATTTTGATGGCAACCCTTCTGAATTGCGTATTCCACAATCCACAAGTACAAAGTACTTTTCATGTGGAAAAATTAGAGTAGGTGCACCATCAACAGTGAGGATGCACATTGCATATTGTGAGAAGTATCTGTTTAAGTCTTCAGACAATTGCTTCTCCGTGTCCAAATCAAATGTGCCATAAGCAACGTCTCCATTGAACACTTTCCACTTTCGACCAAAAACACTCTGCTGTTCCATCAATTTAAACAACTTTTGTGTTGGGCCTCTGTACGATCTTTGAGTTTTGGAATAGTTTGCCAACTTACGACTTTCCACAGCCACTTCATCAAAATCTGATGACTTCCAGGTACAAATAGGAGAAATGTTGTGTTTTAGACCTGCTACAATGCAAGCTGACATTAACGTAACAAAATCAGATCGATTCTCAGACACAACTGTCCCTGGAATAATAGCGTGTGAAAGGCGTGGAAGGCTTTCTGAACACATGCAAGAAATGGAGTCAACAGACTGACCTGTGGATGATGTTTGTGCATCTTGGAAATCACCCGTCTTGGACGGACGGACGGACGCTACCACAGCACAGTCAACCGTCTCCCGAGAAGAGGTAGGAGGCAGGACATCACAGTCAAGCATCTGGTTCAGTGTTGGTATGACCTAAAAAAACAAACAAAAAAAGCATTTGACAAAATTCATTCAGTTTATTTTATACAAATATTTTAAAGAATTGATCCAACGTCAAATATTTTCGGTAAAACACTTAAAGTTTCATATTAGACATTTAACCTTATATAAAGCCCTTATGGCTCAAGATGGCTGTTGCATGCGGACGTTCCGAGGAGTGCTTTGCTTCGTGGAAGTCATAAATTTATCAAATAATTTCATTTTCAGGCTTAACAGATTATTGTCTTACCTTTTGTTGCTTGTGGGGGAGGCGGTTTTCTGTCGTCGGCTCTACTGACTGCTGGAGTGGCGGGGCCCGGTTGTCTGGGTGTCGGGTCTGCGGGTGGTGGCTGCTGTGTGGCGGCTCCTTTGGGGGAGATGGTGTTCTGGTGGCTGAGCGTCGACGTTTGGCTGTCGGGCTGCGGGATTTGGTCGTCTGGTCTGTGGGCGGTGGCTGCTGGGTAGTGACTGCCGTGGAAGGGCTGGTGGGCCTCGTGGCTGGGTGTTGGCCGAAGGCCATTGAGCCACGAGGCTGCTGTTGCTGGGACGAGGTGCGGCGGTGACGGGGACTGTTGTACAAGCGGTCTGTCGTTTTTGGGACTGTTCTGCTGGGAATGTGGGTTTCCGGTTTGCTGTTGTTGGGTCGGTGTTCCTGCTGGGGGTCGGTATTCTAATTGATAATATAATGGAAATGATAAATGGGAATGAAAAAAATCACAATTACAGAGTTATTCACTGATAGAATCCTAGAGTTAACTAGTAAAAAGTAGAAACAAAAGTTTTTTTGTGTAGTGACTACAGGCAAAAAAAAAAACTGAAAAGAATAAATGTTTACATTAATAAACATATAACAAAGAGAAATGTCATTATTGCATGTGAAACAAGGTTGTTAAAAAATGGACAAAAATAGTAGTCACATGGATAAGAAACGGAAAATTTTGGATTAAAGTACAGGAAGGATCACAAGCTAAAATAATAGTTAAAGGATTTGGAAAGATTTACATGGTTTTAGGAGATGACTACTGTAATTATAAACATGAAATATCTTACACATGAAATCGAAAAAATAAACAATCTGATGAACAAATACACTGAATCATGATGTACATTAAATCTGAATTTAAAATATACAATGTTGAAGAGGTGGTGGATTAAACATTTTCCCAATAGTAAAATATACAATGAAGAGGTGATGGATTAAACATTTTCCCAATTGTACAAAGGATAGTAAATATTATAATCAAAAGACTGTGCAATGACATCAATATGACAAATGGAGGTCTCTCTATTGTTCATTTAAATTGTAGAAATATAAATGCAAATATATCCAAGATATCAGATTACATAATTTTTTTACAACTTTTACAATAATAGCACTGTCTGAAACATGGCTAAATGATGAAAATATGAATAATGCTTATATTGAAGGGTATGATTTCAATCACATGAATAAAATATTAAAAAAGGTGGAAGAGTGGCTATATTTATCAACAGTAAAATAAAATGTCAATTGGTGAAATGTTGATAATTGTTGATAGAAATATTTTAAAGGACTGATACAACATAAAATATTTTCTGTCAAACACAAAGTTTCCTATTAGACATTTCACCTTTATATATAAAGCACTTATGAGTCAAGATGGCTACTGCGTGCAGACGTTCAGAGGAGCACTCTGCTTCGTGGGAGTCATACATTTATCAAACAATTTCATTTTCAAACTAATGTAACAGATTATTGTCTTACCTTTCGTTGCTTGTGGGAGGGACGGGTTTCTGTTGTCGGTTCTACGGATTGCTGGAGTTGCGGGGCCCGGTTGTCTGGGTGTCGGGTCTGTGGGTGGTGGCTGTTGGGTGGCGGCTGCCTTGGGGGAGATGGTGGGCTGGTGGCTGGGTGTCGGCGTTTGGCTGTTGGGTCGTAGGATTTGGTCGTCTGCGGCGTCTGGTCTGTGGGCGGTAGCTGCTGGGTGGTGGCTGCCGTGGAGGGGCTGGTGGGCGTCGTGGCTGGGTGTCTGCTTTCGGCCATTGAGTCACGGGGCTGCTCTTGTTGGGACGAGGTGCGGCGGTTTCGAGGACTGTTGTGGAGGCGGTATGTCGTTTTTGGGCTTGTTTTGCTGAGGACGTGAGTTTCCGGTTGGCTGTAGTTAGGTCCGCGTTCCTGCAGGGGGCCGGTAATATAATTGATAACATAATGGAAATGATAATAGAAATAATACCGGTAAATATGAATAAGAAAAACATCGTAATAAGTTGTGTATGTCGATCACCAGGATCAAATACATAATTTTTCACTGATTGATAATAAACCCTGATGCATGCTCAATTACCCAGGTAGAACAATCTAAAAAAGCTAAGTCTGGTCCTTTGGACATTAAAAAAATAAAACAAAACAAAGCAAAAAAAATGAAGAAACGTTTCGTCTTTCGTCCGAAAGACTTCCTCAGTCCGAGTTGCTGTATTCAGCTCAGTCTAGTTTCCCCGATATAAGACTGATCACAGCCCTCCTGACACTGAAGTTTGTGCCGGGGGACTGGATCTTAGGGAAGAACTAGTCGAGAGAACCAGACTTAGCTTTTTAGACAATAAAAATAATACATATGAATGAAAAAAAAATCATAAGAATTTGTGTATATCGATCACCAGGATCAAATACAGAATTATTCACTGATAGAATCCTGGAGTTACTAGTAAAGAGTATAAATTAAAAACTTTTTTGTGTGTGGTGACTTCAATATTGATCTGAGGAATAAGACTGATTAAAATAACATCAGTACATTCCTAAATTCAATGTATATCTATCTATGGATATCTAGTCCAACAAGAATTACAAATCATAGTGTTAAAATAATTAACAATATTTTCACAAATGATGGTGATGTGATAAATGGAATTTTAATAACTGACCTAAGTGGTCATTTACCAGTTTTTACAATTTATAATAAAGATTATAGTATTACACAAACAATTATATAAGAAAGAAAAAAATTAGAAACACATCCAAAAAAGCCTTAGATAAATTAAAAGTTGACTTAAATAAACCAAATTGGGTAGATGCGTATGTTGATAATGTGAACAACTCATATTATGAATTTATACAAACCCCTTGGCTGGAAGGAACCTTGGACGGACGAACGGACTCAACTTCAGCACAGTCAGACCTCTCCCAAGGAAGGGGAGAAGGCAGGAAATCAGAAAGAAGCACCCGTTTCTGTGTTAGCATGATGTTAAAAAAATAAAATAAGTCAAAAGTTATTCAGTTTATTTCATACAAATATTTTAAACAATTGATACAAGTTTGTTGTAAAACAAAGTTTCGTATTTGTTAGACGTTTAACCTTAATATACAAAGCACTTACTGGTACATTCTTCTTACGTGGCAAAAAATCCACACCTGTAGCAGAACTTGTAGAAGGTGTGACTGAAACCTAAAAAACAAAATATCAGATAAATAAAAGAGTCATATTTCCTAAGAAAGATAAATTGAATTCTGCTCAGACAAACCTGCTGTCTCACATGCTTAGTCCTTAAAATAACTGGTTTCTGGGGATGTTCCACAAGCTTTGTCTGCAACACCACAAACAACATTTCAGATTTGTTATTTATAAAACAAAATACTGTGACTATGTTATTACTAGTTACAATTTACAACTAATTACATCGTTGCCTGTGGGAACATGCTGAAAAGCCGATGGAGAAACTTGTTCCATGGCAAGCAACATTGCAGGTGAGAAACGGACAGGATTCAAGGGGATGTAACACTCTTTCAATGTGACAAGAGTTCCCTCCATCTGTTACACAAACATTTAAATTAGTACAATATCAGCAACATTGATAATTATATAATAAAGATCTGAATGCCTCACGGACCTGACGGTGAACCACTACTTTTTTGGGAGAATCATAGGATGAGTCAGATTCTCCAGAGTGGTTTCTCTGTAAAGATAGAGTGCACACAAGACATGTCGGATGATTAGCCACAGTTACATAAACTAGCACGTTTCTTCAACTGAAATCAGACACAAAAGACTCATACCTTCCTGCCGGATCTCACAAACGTCCATTCAGAAGAGGGTGGAGGTGAAGCGCGTTCCACTCCCTTCAGAACCAAACGGGGCACAAATTTGGGCGTATAGGGACGAGCAGGAGGACTCTCAACAAGCACCTTAGACTCTGGCTGGTTCAAGACAGTATTAGCAGCATCTCTCAACAATTGACGGAGTTTCAACATGCCATGAGAATCACTGAGGTGGATCTGTATACAAACAGTAAGCAAACAAGTAAAATAAACATTACGGTACATATAAATGTCAAATTGCACCTTATTATATTTAAAATGAAGAAGAACTTACTCCATCATGCGCCCAGAAACGTAAACAAGAAAAAGAAAGCTGGTCAGCAACGGAATAACAAGGCATTCCTAAAAACACAATGATAAAATAATAAATCATAAAATTAATGTGGACCAAAGATAACATAAGACCTGTCATACATCAAACAGAAATATCTAGAGAATTATTTTAATACGCACCAAACTCTCGTGCTACACGATGAAATTCTTGCTGAAAGGTCTCTTGTACGTCCCTCGGTACAGTCAGACGGGGCACAAATCCAGTACAGAAGATCTAAGAAGAAAATAACTTATTTAGACAATTGTTTATATTAGTGGTTCTCACTTCTGTTCCTCATAAACTGTAGCCCAACATGTTTTACATACGGTATATATTTGTTTCACAAAACCTGATTTAAACAATCTCTTTTGCATGCTTACAAAATATTTAAAACCCGAAGGGCATTGCTCCCAGAACACTAGAATTGAGAAAGTGCTTTGTATCAATCATTCATCTTGAAAACACTGTGCTCACCTTAGACTTAGGCCATCGACTACAAACCGCCTTCAGATACTCTCTAAAATCACGGCCTGCCGCTTCGGGACCCTTGCTGGTTGTAAGGTTGTTTGACGGTGCCATGACACAAACACCGTCCGGCTCCCAAGATACTTTAGCGTTCAGTACCTCTTGGCGCAGTTCAGTTGCACAGGCACCAGGGGTACACATCACTCCAAATATTAGTTTGTCATCTGATAATGTAACAATGGGATCCGCAAAAGATCGCAAATGCGAATCTCCAATCACAAGAACAGACTGAAACAGAAAAAAGTAAGATAAGAACACACTATGTCTCAGTCTTACACTTGGAAACATTGGTGATTTCACATACTTGTGCTGTAGGGTGTTCCTTAGGAATGACCAACTTGTGAAATTTATGGGTAAATTCACTCACTGACCAATCTGTCCTCACTTGGCGAGAACCGGAACCATTCTCTTTTGAAGAACAAGTAAAAAACACAAACAAAACATTAGTTAAAAAAATGAATATGCTAAATATTTAAGATGACATCAAAATATACCATTGAATTGTTAAAAATGAATTAAAATAAACACTTACGTGCAACAAAGCGAGGGGAGACTTCACGTTTGCCTACGTGCCCACCCACCAAATTCGGCGGACTATGTCCAGATTTGGATGGACGCTTCGATTTGAGTTTAGGCATCTGTATTTTACCACACACACACACACAAACAGTTAGCTGGATGCGTTATCATATAAGTACAAATACTTTGTTACTGTATTTAAGTACTTTTTTCATGTATTTGTACTTTACTTAAAGGAGCTGTATGTAACTTTTCTAACAATATATTTTTAACATATTTCTTCACTCTGTCATTACCTCCTCACATACTGATTTTAGACAAGTAATCTCTGAAAAAAACTATTGTCCCTTTGCTTCTCTAAAAGCATTTCTAAAGCCACAGTGACATACCGTTAACCAGCCAATAAAAACTGAGTTTGTAACCAGCCAATAAAAACAGAGCTTGAATTTGAATCAGCCAATAAAAACAGAGCTTGAATTTGAATTTCAGCAGAGCAAGGGTAACACAGCCATATATGGCTCTGATGGGGAGGGACCGGAAATGTGTCTCTGTTCAAAATTTTCCTAAGTTCCAGAAATTACATACGGAACCTTTAAGTACAATTAAATGTGGATACTTTTACTTCACTTTATTTTACATGAATTATCTGTACTTTCTATTACACTACATTTCTATAATGTGTTGAGTTACAACTTACATTCCAGTTGCAGCTTTTTGATTTGTTGTTCGTTTGAATGTAACTGATGTCGAGAAGGGAGTTGGTGCATTGAATCACTGCAAAGTGGACAGGTAACATCGGACCAGCCTTCAAGAAGAGCTGGATCAATGATGTATATTCTAGTACCTGTATATATGTCAATGAGCTGGGAGAACCCACAGCACCACTAACACACCCAAAATGGATTCCTCCACAGAGATTCAGCCAGAAGATGCACACCACCCACAGACTTATTGAAATATTATGAAAAGACTATTGAAAGATTATTGAAAGACTATTCAGTACCGCAGGACAGATTACTGTATCTCACAGGTAGAACAGCCCTTTGAGAGGTGGAGATATTCACTTGAAAGAGAAATGAAAATCAGCCATAGTACAACAGAGTACATGTGTGTGAATGAGAGGAAGGCCAGTGGAATAGTGACTTGGCGCTATATAAATAAACTGAATTTAATTGAATTTTGAAATCAGCTTTAAATATAAGGATATCCAGTGTGTGCTGCAGTGGTAACATTAATTTTACGTTGTATATTTAACGTTCATACTCCGTGGATTCAGCTGTGACTTCCTCATTCTAACCAACACAGGTAGCATGCTCTCAGTCTGTCCCTGTGAGAGGAGCGTTACCGGTAGTTCTCTTAGGGACCATCAACAAATTACTGTATTTTCAGAGTACAGTATTAGTTAAACCAGCACCATGTATCATCAATAAACTTTTCTCAGTACTGCCAGTGGTAATAAATCATGAATTTTCAATACTGTAACTTTCTTTTAAAGCATCAAAGTTCATTGAGGGATTCAAAGATTCAAGATTCTTTATTTGTCATTCCACCACATGTGGTGGGACAAAATTGTGTACAAGGAGTCCCAGTTACGTCCAACAAAAGTATTAAAATCTGTGTAAAAGAAAATCTGTAATAAGCTCTGAGATATGAACTGTTTCACTAAAACCACACTAAGCACACACTTCCAGAGGGCTTCTTCAGTATGAGGAGTCCCAAATAAACTGTTTTCTCCTCTAAAAAAAAATAATTCTGGTCCTCTGGGCTTTCAAAAACAAAAACAAAAATTGTAGAAACGTTTCAAACTGGTTGATCCACTATGAGAAGGTGCTATTTCTAAGACTGAACAGAATACAGCATCTCAGACTGAAGAAGTCCTTTGGATGAAAGACAAAATGTTTCTACATTTTTTGTTTTTTTGAATGTCCAGAGGACCAGACTTTTTTAGATTTTTCTACCTAGATTATTGAGCATGTATCAGGATGTTTTCCCCACTAAACAGTACACTCCTTTAGGGGACCAACCAGTTTGCTGGTTTTGCTGGTGACTGATAAAGAGGGTGAAACATCTTTCTACCAAAAAAAAAACTGTCCAGATGACCTGACCATAGTTGTATTTTGTATCTGGATGATTGAGCATGAACTTTGATATTGATAAAGCTCCTCGGATGAGAAGCGAAACGTCTTGTTTGTTACAAATAAAGTACAGTTGTTCTGTATTGAACGCCTTTTTTAATTTTATCATGTCCTGGCCGACTGACAATCTTCACCAGCATATGAACTTTGATGCTTTAAAAGAAATTTACAGTACAGTACCGTACTTTTGAAACACAAGTGCAACCTTATTTTTTTGGATTTTAAATGGTGAAAACATTCATGATTTATTACCATGCAGAAATCAGTGGTGGGATGCAACTAAGTACAAATACTTTGTTACTGTATTTAAGTACTTTTTTCATGTATTTAGAATTAAATGTGGATACTTTTACTTTTACACGACTACATTTTACATAAATTATCTGTATTTTTTTTACTATACAGTACTACATTTATATAATGTATTGAGTTACAAGTTACATTCACGTTGTAGCTTTTTGATTTGTCGTTAGTTTGAATGTAACTGATGTTGAGAGAGGAGTTGGTCCGTTGAATCAAAGTAGACAGGCAACAATACACCTCCCCTTCAAGAAGAGCTGGACCAATGATGTATAGTATACTGTATATGTCAATGAGCTGGGTGAACCCACAGCACCATTAATACACGCAAAATGGATTCCACCACAGAGATTCAGCCAGAAGATACAACACCCATGGCTTTATTGAAAGATTATTGAAAGACTATTGAAAGACTATTCAGTACAGCAGGACAAATTCTCTCACAGGTGGAAGAGAACTCGAGAGGTGGAGGTATTCACTTGAAAGAAGAGGAATGAAAGCCAGCTGTAGTAAGACAGAGTACATGTGTGTGAATGAGAGAGAGTTCAGTGAAACAGTGAGGCTACAAGGATCAGAAGTCACAAAGGTGCAGGACTTAAAGTACTTGGGGTCCACTGTCCAGGAAAATGGAGTGTGGTAAAGAGGTGAAGAAGAGAGTCCAGGCAGGATGGAGTGGATGGAGAAAAGTTTCAGGAGTGATTTGTGACAAAAAGGTGTCAGCAAAGGTCAAAGGAAAAGTTTACAAGACAGTGGTGAGATTAGCTATGTACATTAGTATGGTCTGAAGACACAGACATGGACAAAAAGACAGGAGAAAGAACTGGAAGTAGCAGAAATGACGACGTTGAGGTTCTTCTTAGGAGTAACAAGGGTGGATAAGATAGGAATGAGATCATCACAGGTACAGCACATGTTGAACTTGGGTGTTGAAAGGCTGTGCAGAACTTGACAAATATGGAATGATACCCCCACCTGCTGGACTCTTCATGTAACTTTACATAATCTGTGACCTGTTTGACAGTGATCTGTCAGTTTTAATTTTATTTTCTTGTGCAACATTGTTGTTTCCCTCCCTTGGTGGTCTTTTCTTTTTTGTTGTGCACCTTCTCACAGTGGATCAACCAGTTTGCTGATGACAACCAAAACCAGCTGCTCACATAATCAAGGAGGACCATCAGCCTAATGATAGATCATTAAGTACCCTGATGGTTGTTTGCTATTCACAGAGGGCTGAGTGATACTAGCAATAACAACATTGTAAGAGGGGGACAGTTGAATATGGAGGCCTCCACCTCTGTTTAATTATGGACAGTTTATTTTTACAAAGATAGCCTCCTTTACTCTCCTCTCAAACCATTGTTAGTCTCCTCTCAAACCGTTTCTCTCTCCTCTTTGTATAAATTGAATTCATTATTATTATTATTATTGCTTCTCATTGTGTTTTGCTGTCACCAACCCTGGGCATCTCATGTGGTCCCTGCGGGCAACCAGGTGCCCATGGGCAACATGTTGGTAAACCCTGTTCTAGTATATACAGTATGTCATTGAGCTGGGAGCACCCACAGCACTACTAACACACCCACAATGATTTCAACCACAGAAATTCAGCCAGAAGATAAACACCACCCATGACCTTATAGAAAGACTATTGAAATATTATTGAAATACTAAAGAAATATTATTGAAAGACTGTTTACTACATGTACAGCAGAACAGATTTTCTCTCCCAAAGGAATCAAACTAAACTAAAAAAAATGAAAACAAACCTTTTCTGAATTTCAACAATATTAAAATAATGTGTCAGTTCATGAGATGGAGACAAAAGATGGCTCAACACCCGGGTCTACATTTTGAAAATAGTGTAAGGAAATTAAAATATTGTTCACTATTAACCCATTACAGTACAAGGTTGACTACACAGTATTTTAACTAGAGTTGAAGACAAATTGCAGTTGAAATGATCAGAGCATGTTCCTTTGTTAGGTCTAATGTTCCTTTTTTCAAACAAACAACTACTTAAAGCTGGGGTATGTAAGATTGTAATGTAGTCTAACTTTTCAAACAATATATTTTTAACATATTTCTTCACTCTGTCACTATCTACTGACAAACTGATCAACATCAACGAGGACCCTCATCAATACGCATACCGTGAGAACCGATCAACAGAGGACGCCATTTCTTCTGTGGTCCACACTGCTCTCACCTACCTGGATCAGAAGGACTCATACGTGCGTCTGCTCTTTGTGGACTTCACATCTGCCTTCAACACCATGATCCCCCAAACTCTGATAGACAAACTATCTACACTTGGACTAAGCCAAGGATGTGCTGAGCCCCCTTCTGTTCACTCTGCTCACATATGATTGTACAGCCACACTTCCAGGCTGTCATATTGTTAAGTTTGCAGATGATACAGCGGTGGTGGGATGCATCACAAACAATGATGAGTCCAGCTACAGACAGGAGGTGGAACACCTGGAGAGCTGGTGCAAAGAGAACAATCTTCACATGAATGTGAAGAAGACAAAGGAGATGATTGTGGACTTCAGAAGGAACAAACACACCCACGCCCCACTGAAAATAGGTGGGTCTGCAGTGGAAGTGGTCTCCAGCTACAAATACTTGGGTGTACACATGAATGATAACCTCAGCTGGAGCAACAACACCACCAGCCTGATCAAGAAAGGTCATCAGAGACTCTACTTCCTCAGACGGCTGAGACGAGCTGGTCTGAGCAGCCCAGTTCTCACCTCGTTCTACAGGTGTGCAGTGGAGAGCATCCTGTGCTCCAGCATCAACGTGTGGCATGGAGGCTGCACAGTTGCAGAAAGAAAAGCTCTGCAGAGAGTGGTGAAGGCTGCACAGAAGTCTGTTGGAGTCAGTCTCCCCACCATCACAGACATTTACACCTCCAGATGCAGGAAAAGAGCCACCTGCATCATGAAAGACCTCACTCATCCAGCACACTCACTCTTTGCCCCACTCCCCTCAGGACGGAGGTTGAGGAGCATCAAATGTAGAACCACTAGACTGAGGAACAGCTTCTACCCTGAGGCTGTTAGACTCATGAATAAATAAAAATAAAATAAAAAATAAACACTGCAAAATATCACATCATACTGATGCTGATCTGTTTTCTTGTTGCTGTGTTCATCTGTGTTCATCTGTGACCATCTGCTCATACAAACTCATGTTCGTGCTGCTGTTTATTCCCACTATATTAGGCTTAGTGTATTACTAGTTGATGTTTTTCTTAGTTAATTCTAGATGTTATTACTGTTTTTCTCTTGCATTTGTTGTTGGATGTAACTGGGACCCCGTGTACATAATCTCGTTTTCATCACATGTACCACATGCGGTGCAAATGACAATAAAGACTCTCTGACTCTGACTCTGAAAATGATTCAACACTATTAATGTATTACAGAAAATATACATACAGTAGCCACACTTAGCAAATGAGCACGAATGAACACAGCAACATGAAACAGATTTTTGTCAGCAGCAGCATGGTGTGATTAGTCCTCTGAACATTCACAAAACAAAACAAAAACGTAAAAACATTTCGTCTTTTATCTGACAGATTTCCTCAGTCTCAGATGCTGTATTCAGCTCAGTCTTATAAATAGCGCCTTCTATCTCACCACTTCACCACTTGGTTTAAATTGGATGTTGAAAGGCTTTACAGAACTTGGCAAATATGGAATGATACCCCCACCTGCTGGACTCTTCATGTAACTTTACATAATCTGTGACCTGTTTGACAGTGATCTGTCAATTTTAATTATTTTCTTGTGCGGCATTGTTTTTTCCCTCCCTTGGTGAGCTTTTCTTTTTTTTGTTGTTGTGCAACCTCTCACAGTGGATCAACCAGTTTGCTGATGACAACCAAAACCAGCTGCTCACATAATCAAAGAGGACCATCAGCCTAACGATAAATCATTAGTACCCTGATGGTTGTTTGTTATTCACAGAGGACTGAGTGATCATAGCAATAACAGCATTGTAAGAGGGGGACAGTTGAACACGGAAGCCTCCACCTCCGTTTAATAATGGACAGTTTCTTTTTACAAAGATGGCCTCCTTTACTCTCCTCTCAAACCATTGTTCCTCTCTCCTCTTTGAGAAAGGAGTAAAGGAGTCCATCTTTGTGAAAAGAAACCGTCCATCATTAAACAGAGGTAGAGGCCTCCGTGTTCAACTGTCCCCCTCCTACAATGCTGTTATTGCTAGTATCACTCAGCCCTCTGCGAATAACAAACAACCATCAGGGTGCTAATGATCCATCGTTAGCTTGATGGTCCTGCTTGATCATGTCAGCAGCTGGTTTCGGCTGTCATTAGCAAACTGAAGTGTTGCTTCTCATTGTGTTTTGCCATCACCAACCCTGGGCACCTCATGTGGTCCCTGCGGGCAACCAGATGCCTGCGGGCAACATGTTGGTAAACCCTGTTCTAGTATTGAGCTGGGAGCACCCACAGCACCACTAACACACCCACAATGATTTCAACCACAGAAATTCAGCCAGAGGATAAACACCACCCATGGCCTTATAGAAAGACTATTGAAATTGAATTGACTGTTCACTACAGCAGAACAGATTTTCTCTCCCAAAGGAATCAAACTGGACTTTAAATTAAAAGACGAAAGATGGCTCAACACTCGGGTCTACATTTTGAAAATACTGTAAGGAAATTAAAATATTGTTCACTATTAACCCATTACAAGGTTGACTACACAGTACTGTATTTTAACTAGAGTTGAAGACAAATTGCAGTTGAAATGATCAGAGCCTGTTCCTTTGTTAGGTCTAATGTTCCATAATGTTCCTTTTTTCCATACAGACAACTACCGGTACTTAAATGTTTTTACTGCAGTTACAATGACACATTGATTTTGTTCTATGTTAAATCTAAACTTTCAAAGATATAATCATTCCTCTTTCTTATTTTACTTAACATTAGACTCTGCATGTTATCCTTGAAATTCTGACACACAGAATCACAAGTCCAAATGTGAACTTTGTCACAGAGTAAACAATAAAAAAAAAATTTATCTGCAGCATTGTTCATTAAAATGGCTCAAAACTATTCATTACAGAAAATATACATACAGTAGACACACTTAATGATATTGTAGACCATTGCATTTAGTAATACATTCAGCAAAGCAGATAGATAGAATATTCAAATACTGTACACTGAACCATGTGTTCAGCTTTAATGACTGTATGCCAAAGATTTACAGAGGGAAAAATCGTGAGCATAACTTTTTGCTTTGTTTTTTGAAGGGCCAGAGGACCAGACTTAGCTTTATTTATTTTAGATTTTTTTACCTGGATTATTGCATCAGGGAATAATTTTACTATTCAGCGAGCTATAACCGATTAAATGTGCAGATACTTCATTGCACCTTTCAAAAAGGTTACAAACGAGCAGAATAAAAACATGTTATGTAAACACCCTGTTTGGGTTATGTTTTGTTTATCGTGATCCGAAATAATTTGTGTTCAAAACGAAACAGGCAGTGAACGCAAATTCATAACACTAAACTGACTTGACTGCGCATGTGCGCCAACATGCGTTGCAAAATAGCGCCCGATAACAGAACAGGGTCAGGAAGTCGATAAAAGTACGTTTTATAAAGTTCATACACCATCCAGTGCAAGATTAAAATACTTTAATAAATATAAGGTAAACTATTTCTCAGTCACTTACTTTTGTTTATAATTCATTTAATCTTCGAAACTATCACTGGTGTTATAAATTAATTTGTTTCCTTGCAAAATGGCGCCCGCTAAGAGAACAGGAAGTCGATAAAAATACGTTTTACAAATAAAGTTCATACACCATCCAGTGCAAGATTAAATACTTTAATAAATATAAATATGAGGTAAACTATTTCTCAGTCATTTACCTTTTTTTATTATTAATTTTATATTCGAAACTAATTGGTGTTACACATGAATTTGTTTACTGTACTCGCAAAATGGCGCCCGCAAAGAACAGGAAGTCGATAAAAAAACGTTTTATAAATAACGTTTTATAAATAAAGTTCATACACCATCCAGTGCAAGATTAAATACTTTAATATAAATATGAGGTAAACTATTTCTCAGTCATTTACTTTTGTTTTTTTATCATTAATTTTATTTTCGAAACTCATTGGTGTTACACATGAATTTGTTTACTGTACTCGCAAAATGGCGGCCGCGGAAGCGTGCACGGGCAGTCTTAAATACGTTTGTAACATACTAAACACGTAAAAACTATTTCTGATTTACTCAAAATACAGCATATTTCAGTCTAACGTTTGTTAACATTTTCACAATCAAATCGATCGTATTTCAAAACTCCATACGGCGGAAATAAGCGCGTGCACGCGGCGATAAAAACGGGGGCAAATTTAAAACGAACGCGTAAAAACAATTGTATTTCTTCGACATTATAATAAACGTGTTTAGACCTAACGATTCCTTAATAAATGCACTTAGTCAAACCATGTATTTTTACAAAGCAAACATGCAGAAATACAAGCAAGACGTCGACCAGACTTACCTCGACAAAAGAACTTTCCAGATTCTGTTATGATTCTAAAAAGTAAATGAAACGATGATCAAACACTGTTCACTGTGTTTTTTTAGCCAAAAAAACACTGAGCTCACAAAGCCTTCGACTGTACGATCACTCGTAAAGACGAAAACAATTCAAAATGCCCGCCCCCAACCTTTTAAACCTCTCTCCACCAATGAATTTAAAAAAAGTCACATGACTACAAACAGCCAGTCAACAATCAGTTCTTGGCAGACGTATGGCTCTGACGTAGGGAACTCAACAGGAAATACCAAAATAAGACTTGTATTTAAACAGGAAGTTGTGAAAGAAAACATTAAATACAATAAATAAATGCGAAATACTGTACTTTAATCCTATGAATTAAACTATGTCAGTAAATTATGTATTAACTTTATTAACTTGTGCATAGTAAAAAAAAATTACAATGTATCTCATTAATAATTTAAAAAAGTAATATATTGTAATCTTTAATTTAGCATAACATTTGAACATCAGTATATTTACCAGAGGTGGAGAAAGTACTCAAACATTGTACTTAAGTATAAGTACAAATAAACAGAAAAAATGTACTAAAAGTATCATATTAATGTTTCTACTTAAGTAAATAAGTGTTTGATTTAAAAAAATACTTAAAGTATTAAAGTAAAACTACTTATTGAATGTATTAACTAATGCAATGATCTAGAATATCAAGTGTGCCTACTGTATATTTTATTACCAGAATTGGAGAAAGTACTCAAACACTGTACTTAAGTATAAGTACAAATAAACAGACAGAAATGTACTAAAAGTATCATATTAATGTTTCTACTTAAGTAAAAGTAAATAAGTATTTGATTTTAAAAATATTTAAAGTATTAAAGTAAAACTACTTATTGAATGTATTAACTAATGCAATGATCTACAATATCAAGTGTGCCTAC
>JBBPBX010050034.1:0-25132 GCA_038048925.1 Garcialebias charrua | reverse complement strand
CTGGAGGAGACAAAAGCATGGACGAGCTTCTCAGCATCGGAAAAAGTTAGGGATGGGCGAAGTCTGGAGATGTTTCGAAGATGGAAGAAGCGAGTTATAACATTCTTAGGAGTCACGCACCAACATATGTAAATTGCAAGCTGAGGTAACACATACATGTAAATTGACAGATCACACCTTAACAGTAGGGGGTTCCCTTGAGGTCTCTGACAGAAGACACACAACTGTATGTAAATTGACAAAAACACACCTCACAACCCAACAACAGAGGTTTCTCAAAAAAACTTTGCTAGTCTAATTCACAGACAAGACACCTCTGCTCCCATCCGGTGTAAAACATTTGGGAATCAGCCCCAAAACTGAGTTATAAAGGGCGGCGCAGAGCTCCACGCTTGAGCGAGCGTGACGCCCCGCTGTGTGAGCGCCGTGCGGTCGCCGCTGCACAAGCCCTTTGAACGTTCACGCGAGCGCGCCAAGCTCCAATTTTACGAGCGCGCACGCGCGCGCGGTGTCACACAGAACTGTGTGGCCAGAATTGGGTTCTCGTCGAACTATTTTGAGTGATACACAGACTGCAGATCACGCAAATAGTGAAGGAAGATGGAGGGAATTTTTGAAGAGCAGCTCTGTGAGGCGGTTAGGATACATCCAAATTTGTATGATACCTCAATGAGACAATACAAAGACCTTCAAAGAACGAGGAATTCCTGGGACGAAGTGGCTGCGTCCGTGGGAAAGGACGTTGCGGCTTGTAAAGCCAAATGGAAGTACCTCAGGGACAAATTTGTGCGTGCAAGGAAAAAAATGAAGGGCAGAAGTGGCGATGGTGCCTGTGGAGGTGTCCCAGCAATTTATCATATACTGTCCTGGCTGGACAGGTTCATCAAATGCGGAGACACAGAGACCAATGTGCCTGCAGTAAGTATTTTTTTAAGCTACTTAATAATTTAATTAGTTGGCCAAAACTCGTCAAACTTCATAACAATACATATAATTGTATTATTAATCATAAATTTATTAATTCAGTTGTAAGAAATAGTTTTCCATCAACATTTAATCGCTCTACATTGTGTACTTGATAGGACTTCAGCTGTGGTTCCGGTGCTGTGCCTTCACCAGTCTGTGATGTCCCTTCACCTGTACCTTCCTGGGGTTTGCCTTCACCAACCTGTGTCCCTTCACCTGTACCTGCCTGGGGTGTGCCTTCACCAGCCTGTGTCCCTTCACCTGTACCTTCCTGGGGTGTGCCTTCACCAGCCTGTGTCCCTTCACCTGTACCTGCCTGGGGTGTCCCTTCACCAGCCTGTGTGCCATCACCAGGCTGTGGTGTGCCTTCACCTGCCAGCACCAGCAACAGCTCAAACCTCTGGTCACCGTCTCCATCTCCAGTTCAACCAGCTTGCTCCAGTGACTTTCCTGCACCACCTGCCCCAAGGCAGTCATCTGCACCTGGCACCAGCACCCCCAAATCAGCAAAACAGGGAAAAAAGAAGCGGTGTGCAGATGCAGATGCAGGTGACGAGGTTATAATGAAGAGGCTGGGTGCCATTGATGCACGCAAAGATGATGAGGAATTTCTATTTGCTCTAACATTAGCTAACGTATTAAAAAAAATTAACCCACTACACAAAAACAAAGCACGAATGCGCTTATACCAGTGTGCAATTAATCTGGAAGAAGAATATGCAAATCCTGAGACGTACACATTGCAGTCACTGTAATGTTTTATTAGAGGTTATTTTTTAGAAGTGTTGTAGAAGTGGTTTTTTTAGAAGTTTTACTTTTTAGAAGTGTTGTTTTTGTAGAAGTTATTTTTTAAAAGATTTTTAGAAGATTTACTGTTTAGAAGTTTTGTTTGTTATGAAGTTTTCGTTTTTAAAAGCAGTGTATTCTATGAAGTTTTTCACTTTTTAGAAGTGTTTTTTTACAAGTGAAGAAGAATTAACTACCAATATTGTGTTGTTGTGGTGCACACTGGAATTAAGCTGTGGATTAATAAAATTTCCCCCATATAAATAAAGTATGTGCCATGTGTTGTTTGTTTTAAAATCACAAAGAATTTTTCTTTAATGCAAATGTTCATTATTCTTGAAACATACTGATGAACAAATGAAGCTTGTTATCAATTTATTCAATTTATTATTAATTTATGGATAGGCATAGGCAATTGATTGATAGGCAATCACACATTCAACCTTCCTCTTCTTATAGTTGCTTGTTGCCAGGGCACAGCCCCATGTGGGGATGAGAAGAAGTCACGCAGGTTGTTCCTCACTGCATACGCTGTTCTTCCAGCATTCCTTGTAGCAGTTGTTCGTCTCAGAGTCTCCAGATCGTTTCCTGCCACCTGCCTCCATTCTCCTATACGGATGGGAAACATGAAAAGAAATTGAGTGGGTGGGGTGTATTGTACTCCACAGATGAGCTACAGCAGTGGTCCCCAAACTTTTTCCTGCGAGTGCCACATAACTTTTCCGTTCCCTGGTGAGGGGCCGGCCGGAGTAAGTTTGTAAAAGGAAAAAGTGTGACGAGTGCAGGAATGCCAAAATTTAAAACTATTGATTCAAATAAACCTATCTGGGTTCTTAACCAAAAATAAACCAAAGAAATAATTAATAAACATTATATGTTAGGGTACGTATCGTCTTGGGCCAAGTCCAACTTTATAATCAAATACACATCTGGAAAAAAATATGCATATGAAAAATAATCTAAATGCTCTCTGGTATAAACTGTACGTGTGTGTGAGTGAGTGTGTGCGTAATCACCTGGTAAGATGTCTCCTGATGGTGTGTCAGTGTCCACATAGTTTTCGGGGATGTACTGCCTTCCGTCGTCATTGTAGGCCAGCCAGTTGTGTAAAGCAACACATGCTTTTACCACATGGACAGTTTTTGATGGATTATATTCCATCGGGCGGCTGAAGATCCGCCATCTGGATGACAAGATGCCGAAGGCGTTCTCGATTGTTCTCCGAGCCCTGCAGTGGCGGTAGTTGTACACCAGATGCGTTTCCTCCAGATTTGAGCCTGTGCATGAAAGAATATCAAATTTATTACTAATAATGCAATTTGGTTTATGTATTTTCCACCTGTTCAAAACAAAGATGTCTCCGAATACTGTAAACAATCATTCATATAAATAGAAAGGTCCAGTTGATCTTGTATTGAACGCCTTTTTTGATAGAGAAGGCAGTTAATAAAGGTCTATACAAAAGTTGAGAAACAAAGATCATAAAAGAGTCATAACAGTCATAATAGTACTAATGAATAGTACTAATGATAATTTTATTCATTCCCAAAAGGTCAATACAGACTTTTTCATCACTCTCTCCTAGCTCAGCTGTATCCCACCAAAACAACCTCTTCATTTTTTAATAATCTTACCAGGATATGGTCGCATAAAATTTTGATGGAGTGGGAAAGCTGCATCCCCCACAAACACATGCGGACTCTCCACAGTGGTTCCTGGTAGGACATCAGGTGGTGGAAGATCCAGGGTACTGTTGATCAGCTGTTTCCCAAACACACTCTCCTGGAAGACGCCGCCATCACTCTGACGCCCATATGCTCCCACATCCACCATCGTGAAGCGGTAACGTGCGTCACACGCAGCCAGGAGGACGAGAGAGTGGGTCCCTTTGTAATTAAAGTAGTCACTACCAGATGACGGAGGGCAACGAATCCTGACGTGTTTACCATCCACTGCTCCTAATAATAAATACAATTTTCAGTGTTTGGAGATATTTCTTGTACTAATAAGTACATGAATCAACAAAAGTACACAAACTGCTAAGAGACAGAAAGACGAAATGAACCAACCTAAAAGGTTAGGAAAATCCCAGATTTGCCAGAAATCACGAGCAATTGCAGTCCACTGATGGCCTGTGGGGAACGCTACAAACTCCGGCTGAAGAGCAGTCCAAATGGCTTGAGATACCTGAAATACAGTTGTACACATAACTCACTGGAATGAAGTATAAGCATATACCATAGTCTTCATTTAATTTGATCTGCTAAAAGTTTTGTAATGTACAGCTATTACTGTTACCATAAACTACATGTTATATATATATATATATATATATATATATACAGGTAGCCCTCTAGTTACGTCAGGGATAGGGACCTACGTGTGTGACTTAGGTCGATTTTGTCGTACCTCGCGGACCAAAAACACATGCCTATCGTAGGTCCGCGTTTCTGACATAGGTCGCGGTTATACCGCTAACGGAGCGCCGCACACATATTTAATGGCATGAGACTGAACAAGCAGACATACTAAGGCCATAAACACGCACAGAACTGCACAACAAATAAAAAATATAATGTCTTACTTTGAGCCGGTGGCCCCGACTGCCAGGCGGACATTTGCGGCGAGCTCCCGGCCGCAGATGGATCCTCCGCGGCATGTCGGCTCGGTGTCTTCGCCTGTGTTAGCTGCTTTGTTAGCTGCTGTCGTTAGCATGTCGGGCGGCGTTGTGGCCGCCGATCGCGGGGCGATCCGCGGCTGCTCCTCCGGACCTGAGACGTCCACAGAGTTGACCGAGTGTTTCCAGCTCATTTATCCGTATGAGGCAACCCTGATCGGGCACACGGAGCCAGCTGACAGTAGCCTCCGGAGCTCCATTGACCGCAGTACAGTTGTAAAATGGCAACCGGAAGTGGCGAGCGGAAACCGGAAGTTGCGTAAATACGATTAATTTCTTATCAAAACGTAAAATTAATAATTATACTTTATTTATAAAGCCATTTAAAACAACCACAGCTGCAACAAAGTGCTATACACATGAAATTAATAACTTTTAAACACACAAAAAAAAAAAATATATATATATATATTTTTTTTTTTAATCATATTTTTATTAAATATGATAAAATCGTAAGTCTGAGTTGCCGTAGGTCGCAGGTGTCGTACCTCGAGGGTTTCCTGTATATATATATATATATATATACACACATACACACACACACACACACAACACACACACACACACACATGTATACATGTACATATATATAATTTGTTTATATTTATACAAATATATATACTGTACATTATTTATATACATTTAGATTTAATTAAACAACTAGTTCATCCACTGCTGACTTCACTAATAAACATTTCATGTATACAGATCACAGCATCATTTGTTTACTCCACGACTCACCTCCGACATTATTCCTGACACAGTTCTTGTGCCCAGGCGGTAGCTGGCAGCGACACTCTGTTCAGAGCAGCCAGTCGTCAAGATGCGCAGCGTGACTGCCACTCTTTGTACAGCGCTGACAGGATAGCGATGGCTGCCCTGATGGAGAAGAAACGGTTCTAACCGCCCAACTAGCTCATCAAACTTGCTCGAATGCATACGAAAATATTCAAAATGCTTCTCGCTGTCCATCATTTTCATGTCCCTAACCAACGTATTAAACTCTCCTTCTTCATCCCTGGTCTCGTTTAATGGCCTCACGTACCACCTTCTTCTTCTTCTCCTACGGTTTCTCCTTAAAAGTAATAACAGGCAAAGCAGCTCTTCTTCCTCATCTTCTACTGACACCATTTTGTGGCTGAAAAACTAGCGGCTAACTAGCGGAAATGACGACACTAAGGAAATGACGTCAAAATTTGGAATGAAAACGCGAGAATTGACGCGAGAATGAGAAAAGAGCTGTGCCAATGAATGCGCGTGCACACAACGCGCGCCTCGAGCGCCGTTGGGACAACCGCGGAGCTCTGCATCAGCCTTAAGTCTTGGAAAGTTGAAATCTCAGACCTCCTCCTCTGTTAAGAGAAGGTTTTTCTCTCTTAACATAAACAGCTTCCTTCACACCCCTCTCAAACCATCTATGCTCTCGTTCCAAAATTTGAACATTCTGGTCCTCAAAAGAGTGACCCTTGTCCGTGAAGTGGAGGTGAACAGCTGAGTTCTGTCCAGAGGAGGTTGCTCTCCTGTGTTGAGACATTCTTCTGTGAAGAGGCTGCTTAGTTTCTCCAATGTAGCAGTCTGGGCAGTCCTCGCTGCACTGGACTGCGTACACTACACCACTCTGTTTGTGTGTGAAGTATTTTACACTGTTTTATAATGTAGCCGTTTATGTTACGTTTTGTTTTTTTTAATACAGATTTCTTGTGATTTTTAATTAAGATGCTTTTTTATGATTTTTTACTGTTGGCTGCAAGTATCAAGCTGTGAAATCCTTCATTTTTTACAGCTGATAGCTGTTGGTCATTAATCATGATGAAGTTTAGCAACTTCTCGGTGAACATTTGAGCTCTGTGGCTTCAGTGGTGTGTTTTTATTGTTCAATCCGGGACGGGCGCTCCGATTTCGGTCAGCCGCTCTCCGCCTGTCCGTCCTACGAGACGGTCAGAGGGCGGATCGGACTGGACGCAGCTGGGCGCAGTCATTCTCCCTGTTTCGGTTCAGCGAGTGTGGCATCCCACTGAAGCCCCGGAGCTCGAATGTCCAACGTAAAACTAACTTGACCGCAGTTTAATGTGGCGCTATGGCTCTGCAGACATTGCACGTTGCTGTCTTGCAGTGTTTAGTGTAAAATACTTCCACTTAGCGGACATGTTACGATGAAAAGTTGGCTAGCTGTTAGCTAAAGTGCTACTCACTCAATCCACACGTTGTAGCTGGCTGCAAACTAAAAGGGATTTCCTGAATGTGAGGCAGGTCTTACTCTGGGTTCATGAGACACGACTCCGGATTGGATTGACCCCACCCCTACTACTACTGTTGCATTGTGGGGAATGTAGTGTTGGTACGTGACCGGAGGGCTTATTATGTTGTTTTTCTTGCAAAATACAAAAGAAAAATAATAATAATAAAAATAATAAAATAAAATAAACAATTTTAGTACATGTTATTATGTGTCAGAGGAGGGCTTAGGAATAGGAAAAAAAATTGACCAAAAGGGCACTTGGGGGCAAGTAGCAAAAGGGGCAGTTGCTCAAGCCCCCCTAGCCCCCCCTCTGCACGTTACTGTCTTTGAGCCCTTGTAATCGAAGATGTCCTAGAAACTTTGTTTCCCATAATTTGTAGTTTTTCTCATCTCCATCAAAAAGAAGTCTTGACCATCGGCTGGATGCCATTTCCTTTTCTCTTCTGTTCATTTTTCCAAACTGTTCAAACACTCTGGGCCCATAACCTGTTAACAGAGTTCACTTTTGGCTCAGCATTAAACGTGACGCTTGAATTTGGTTTCGTGTTGCTTCACCTCACTTACCCAGAAAAATGTTTGAAGGAGCACACACCTTTTATTAATTAAAGCTGCAAAGGTGCAGTAAATTAAAAAGTCACATGATGCATCTGTAAGCCAATAAAAAAACAAGCCAATAAAAAGAAAAACAAATCCAAACAAAATGAGAGCATCACAAAAGCATTCACAATGTCAACAAAGCTGAATTTTGTGGCCACCTCCACTCCCTCTGAGCCTACAACCCAGTCCTGGAGCATTACTCACAACTGGAGAGACAAACACCCCCATCATTCAGTGCATCATAGCATCCAGCTGAAAAACTGATGTGACACTTTCAGTCTGCAAGACTTCTCCCTCCTGGCTGGGGATGCCCAAAGTCCACAGCAAACTTTAATTCAACTTTTATTTACACAGGTTAACCCCATTGAGCCTCGGGGACTCATTAACTTCAATTTTTCTTCAAAATACTCCCCCCTCCGAACTTCCTGTACCAGGCCTCACTGTGTCTCCACAAAACAGATCATACTAGTGCCACAGCTCACCTGTCCTTTTCCACTGTCTTTGTCACTGGTGCAAAAATCGTCCTCAAATCTCCACCACCCCTCCCCTACACACAGCCTCATTTGTCCACCATCAGCATCTCTTCACACCAAAGGTGGGCGCCAGACCGCTTGGGAGCGCTAAGGCGCTAATCCGCTTATAGCGGACCTAAACAATTTGTTAGCTTTACAGCGGATTGAGTCAGAGTCAGAGTCAGAGAATCTTTATTGTCATTTGCACTGCATGTGGTGCATGTGATGAAATGAGATTATGAACACAGGGTCCCAGTTACATCCAACAACAAAATGTAAGAGAAAAACAGTAATAACATCTAGGATTGACTAAGAAAAATATCAACTAGAAATACACTAAGCACTAATGTAATAGAAAAACAAAATCATTACAAACAGACAGCCGCACGAACATGAGTCTGTATGAGCAAATGGTCACAGATGAACACAGCAACAAGAAAAACAGATCAGCATGATGTGATATTTTGCAGTGATTATTCTTATTATTTGTTTATTCATGAGTCTAACAGTCTCAGGGTAGAAGCTGTTCCTCAGTCTAGTGGTTCTACACTTAATGCTCCTCAACCTCCTTCCTGAGGGGAGTGGGGCAAAAAGTGTGTGTGCAGGGTGAGTGGGGTCCTTCATGATGCAGGTGGCCTTCTTCCTGCATCTGGAGGTGTAAATGTCTGTGATAGAGGGGAGACTGACTCCAACATCTTCTGTGCAGCCTTCACCACTCTCTGCAGAGCTTTTCTTTCCGCAGCTGTGCAACCTCCATGCCACACATTGATGCTGGAGCACAGGATGCTCTCCACTGCACACCTGTAGAAGGAGGTGAGGACCGGGCTACTCAGACCAGCTCGTCTCAGCCGTCTGAGGAAGTAGAGTCTCTGATGACCTTTCTTGATCAGGCTGGTGGTGTTGTTGGTCCAGCTGAGGTTATCATTCAAGTGTACACCCAAGTACTTGTAGCTGGAGACCACTTCCACTGCAGATCCACTTATGTTCAGTGGGGTGTGGGTGTGTTTGTTCCTTCTGAAGTCCACAATCATCTCCTTTGTCTTCTTCACATTTATGTGAAGGTTATTGTCTTTGCACCAGCTCTCCAGGTGTTCCACCTCCTGCCTGTAGCTGGACTCATCATTGTTCGTGATGCAGCCCACCACAGCTGTATCATCTGCAAACTTTACAATATGACAGCCTGGATGGGTGGCTGCACAATCATGTGTGAGCAGAGTGAACAGAAGAGGGCTTAACACACATCCTTGAGGAGAGCCAGTGCACTTGACTAACTTTTATAATTCATAAACGGATTTGTGCTATTTTTATTTAAAATGCAGTACCGCTAATAACTAATTATCTATCAGTAAAAATGAAAAAACTTATTTACGGGCTCTTAAATCAACCGGACGACTGCTAACAGACCATATCCTGTCAGCGCCGGATGTGGGCCGTGACAAAAAAGCGTCCCCCCCTCAGTGTCTTGGCTAGAGAGTTAGCAGTTAGCAGCCAGTGTGTTACTCTGCAGCCTTATTGCTTGTTTTCGAAGAGTCAGACGAAGAGTTTTTAACATGGAGGGTGAACTTATGGATGTTTCTCAGCGGCCTATGCGACGCGTCTGGATTTAAAAAAGTAGTTCGCCATTTGTCCTCTCTTCAAAATGGCGGTGGCCACAGAAGCTAAGGACTTTCCAAGAAAACACGGTAAAAACAATTATTTCTTTGCTGAGAAAAAATATATTTCATAGCTGACGTTATAGCACAAGTTTTTCTGAGCTTGAGAGTTTCATGAAATGGTCAAATCTGCTGGATTTAAAGAAGTAGTTCACCATTAGCACTGTTCAAAATGGCGTCCGCGACAGCCACAGAAGCTAAGGATTTTCCAAGAAAACACGGTAAAAACAATTATTTCTTTGCTGAGAAAAAATATATTTCATAGCTGACGTTATAGGACAAGTTTTTCTGAGCTTGAGAGTTCACGAAATGGTCAAATCTGCTGGATTTAAAAAAGTAGTTCGCCATTAGCACGTTAGCTTATTAGCGTCCGCTAACGTTGCTAATACATAAGCGCTTTTGAAATTGCGGACCTAAATAAATTAATAAGTGCTTTAGAAATAGCGGAACTAATTTTTGGATTAGCGCTGCCCAGCACTGCTTCACACCGTTTTTCATCCGACCACGCTCATTCACGGTTATTCAGTCCCACAATATATTCATTACTTCAATGTCATTACACTTTGTATCCAAGGAGCCACAGTCCTCATCATTCTTGCAAAACTCCCCAGCCTGCACACACTCCCACCCTCTGTCCACAGAATTATAATTCACGTAGGCTGCATGGATGCATCCTGTCATCACTCCAAAACCACCAGAACTGAGTTTAACAAACTTCTGGAATTTATCAACACCTGTGTCAAACAAGAGTTCATAATCTGAAGGACGAAAATTAAAATTAAACTTATCTTTCCTAGTGAGTTACAGAAGTTCTTATGACAGTCTGTGCATGTACCAGTAAATATATCACAGTAAAACTGCTTACAATAGTCTTTTGAATTAAACTTGTTGATGATGTGAGTTTTTGTTTGTTAGAGCATTTTGATAAATGGACAGTATTGAAGTGACTGTTCTGATGATATGTCAACAAATATTTAAACTAATATACCAGAAAGTTTATATTTCTGAATTCCTGGATAATTTGGTGTAGAGGAATACATTGTCTATACATTTTCAATCCTCCATCTCCCGTTTACAGCTTGTACAGAACTCTGCCGCCCGCTTTTTGACCAACACACGAAAATATGAACACATCACTCCTGTCCTGTCCTCTCTACACTGGCTCCCGGTTCAGTTCAGGATACAGTTCAAGCTGCTGCTGTTTGTTTTCAAAGCTCTGAATGGACTTGCTCCTCTGTACATCTCAGAACTTTTGAAAGCCCATCAGCCCAGCAGAGCTTTACGATCTGCCAGTCAACACCTGCTGGAGGTGCCTCGCTCAAGGTACAAACAATGGGGAGACCGGTCATTTTCTGTTGCCGGCCCAAAAGCCTGGAACAGTCTCCCCCTTGAGCTGCGTGCCACCTCTGATCTGACTCTGTTCAAAACCAGACTGAAGACCCACTTGTTCAAAAAAGCTTTCAGTGTGTAACTTTTATTACTTTTGGTATTTTAGTATGTAGCATTTTTTATTTCCATTGCCTTTTTATTTCCACTTGTTCAAAAAAGCTTTCAGTGTGTAACTTTTATTACTTTTGGTATTTTAGTATGTAGCATTTTTATTTCCATTGCCTTCTTTTATTGCTGTTGTTTTTTTATTCTATTTTCACTGATTTATTGTACCGGTTTTATATTTTCTGTCCTGTTAAGCACCTTGGTCAATGCAAGGCATTGTAGGAAGGTGCTATACAATGAAAGTTTATTATTATTAAGTTTATTATTCTAGTTGACTTTGAACAAAACATGATGATGTAACAAGCTGTGAAAAATAGCAAGATTTATTTCAACAAGTCCAAAACGCAGACAGCTTGACTGCAGGATCCAAACAGTTCCTAACACAGCTTAGCTCCACACTTCACTTTAGACTGCAGTAAATCAATACATACCTGTGTAACCCTGATGTCTGGTTCGATGTCAGCGAGCTGATGAATCGCTCACCCAGGAACTCTTCTCAGCTTCACAACATTTATTAACATGAACTTCATCTGTAACAGAAAAAAAACATGTGGTTGGTGGTGGTCTGACATGTAGCTCCTGCCCCAACTCTGAGAACGTCAGGCAGTAAAACAGTCGTCAAGCCAGTCTCCACTTCCAAAATGACAGTTTTGCTGTGCACACAAACACTATGAATTACGGTAGTAACATTTGTGAGATGTTTTCAAAATAAAAGCTGTGAATGACATCATTCTTGCTATGTTATAAAATAATTTTTAATGTCCACCTGGGAATATGGATCCATAATATTTTTACTTTTGTCACTCTTTTGTGTGGTCATTTGTTTGTTCGTTATGTGAGAAGTTTAATTTGTTTTCCATGAAGTTTCCAATAATACTAAAACAAAACCATACAGTTCCCAGAGACCAGTCTCTCTTCAGGCTGACTGCTGAACACCTCCAGATGTTACTGACCAAGTTTCACCAAGATCTGATGTGGAATTTCAAAATTTAAGCCTCATAAATGTATCCATTTTCTTTTCCAGTGAACACTTTCCATTATTTAAAACCAAACTGTTTTAAAGACTAGTCTCACATCACGACAGAGGAACACCCCAGATCAGTTATAAAATGCAGCATATTCTTTTTATTCCTTTTCAAAATGTCCCTCAAACATTTAACGTTTTATTCATATTAAATTTAAAATAAATTTATTTTTAAAGACTTTGAAGTAGCATAAATATTTAACCAAAAAAAAACAAAAAAAACAGAGAACTTTTCAAAGACATTATAGTTATACACTTTTTTAATACTATCCATTGCAATAACCCTGAATTGGCTTGTTTTCACCTTATTTACTATAATTTCCTTCTATAAGCACTACCGGTACTTTAGTCTTGCACTTTGCACCCCGTGGTTTATATGCAGGAGTGTCTTATTTATGTATTTTTTTCCATCATTTTCAATATTAATATTTTATTTTGAAGGACTTCCTGCCATCTCAGTAGCTTCCTGCCACTGACTAATATTTTCTTTTGACAGAGCTGGGTGCTCGTGGCTTCCAGCACCCTGCTCCTCATGGGGGCAGGTGTTTGTGACTCAGAGAGAATGCCCTCAGTTAATCAGATGTTCAAGGTCTTTTGCTCACAGTTTCAAATTGCCTACCATAACTCCACCCACTCTGTCATGTGACCAGAAGTCTAACTTGAATGACCAATGAGGTACTCTTGAGGACCACTCCCCAAGACAGACGTGCATTAATTTCTTCAGATCGTTCCCGTGTTGTGTATCATATTTTGTGTTTCATGCACAGACCTGTTCATTTGTTCGGTGATAAAGTAAAATGCACAGAGAATTTCTTATGATGCAACTTTCATGATAAAACCATCGGCTGTCGAGTAGGAAACAGATCTGCTGCTCGTAGCTGCATTATGTTGATGGTCAGGATTGAAGACGCAAAAGCAGTCAAGTCTGTAACATGTTTTAATAAAAGAAAATTTGCATTAAAATACCGGGATCTCCTTTTAAAGTCACATCCGAACACGAGGCAGCGAAAGGAGCTTCCGTCCTCCCCTTTCCATCCATGAGAGTACAACAGTGGACAAGTCGTCAGATTTATTTTTAAACAAGTCAGTCAAGACTGGTACATATTTAAATAAAAGTTTTTTTTTTAATTCTGTGTATGTTAAATACTGTATGTGTTTAAATACCAGTATCTCATTTAAGCTTAAATGGGCATTAAACAGTGCAGGAGACAACGGGAGGGAGAAAAAAATAACTGGGAGAGAGGGCTGTTCTTCCTCATATGAGCAGTGCTGAGCAGAAATAATGTCACATTTATTTTGAAAGTGACGATCTTGCAGTCTGAGTGTGTGTTGAAAGCAAGTTATATTCTGTGAAACTCCATCTGCTGGCTGATTCTTGTACTACAACAGAGCTGCACATTACGCTGGAGCAGTGTGAGGGCACAGATTCTGATGATGAACGATGGATGTCCACAGCTAAATAACCGGAGCGTCATTTATGTATGAAATTATGATTTATCTTTTATTTAATAAGTTCAGCTTTGAGACAGGTGCTTTCTAAAGTCAGACAATTACGGTAGTTGTAAATGCAGTTCTTTCTCTGCAAAAGCTCTTTTTTATAAAGCTCGACACACATTACATTTACTGGTAATATCTGTTTTGTTTGTGCTAACTTTCTAACATAAAGACAAATATTCATTTTTTTCTGAAACATTTTCAAAAGCAATGCGACAATGTTAAGATAAATATGAACAAACCATTTTGTCCTCACATTAATGAACTTTTGAAAAATATTTCTAAGAAAAAGAATCCTACACTTTGAAATTACAGAAATGAATCTTTTGTTTGTTTCACAAACACACCTGAATATAAGCCGTGCACACTAAATTTAAAAGGAGAATTAAAATTTTATATAAATAGGCCAAACTTGTCAATAAGCCATGGGTGTTCACGTTGTAACATGAGATATTTACACAAAGATTTTTATTTTATTTTAATACGTACCAGTAACACGCACAAATACAGTAAAAATTTCAATTAAATTCTGAACAGTGCCTGTAACACGACTGATAAAAACAAAAAATACAGTAGTCTACCAGGAAGTCATTGATCGCTACCCCCCAAGAGAGACGTGTATTGGGCAGTTATGTGAGCGCCTGGGTGTGATGAAGCAAAATGTTTTGGTGGCATGAAGCTCGTTAGCCCATCAACAAAAAAAATCCATAAACTAGCCGAAACCTTGCATAAGCCTGAGAAAAATGTAGCGTCTTGTAGTCCGTAAATTACGATAATTCAAATAAAATGTTTAAAAAAACTAAAATTGTCAATATTTTCTTTAGATGACACTTTTTAAATTGTTCTACAGTATTCCCTTGTTTATCGCATGTGTTTGGGACCACGCCCACTCACGATAAGTGAAAAACCATGAAGTAGAGATACAGTAGTCCAAGTTTAGTTTAAGTTTAGTAAACTTTCTCATGACATCTGCCAGGATGTAATCACACCCATCACATGTCACTCCCAATCTTCCTCCTTAAATAAACAATTTAAATTTAAAAACTGTAACATGTAAACCTTTGTTAAATGTTTCAAATTTGTAGAACATAAAAATGTGATGATCTTAGATGTAAAGATCTAAAGAACAGAAAGATGTTTTGAAACACTTCTAGAGAATGAACATAGATGTGAAGAACACAACAGACTGTTCAAACTGTTCTCTCTGACATTTGATTTGATTTTACTGGTGAAATGTTTGAAAACCAGTTCTCATTTACAAACTGGGCCCAGCATGTTCCAGGAGTTCTTCATTCAAGACTCAGAGCTGCTCGTGGAACCATTTCTCACGTGTCTCACCAGATCTGCTAAATAAGTTAGAAATATCATTGATTTGGGTGAAAATTATTTTTTATTTATACTTTACATTCTCAAATGATGTTATGAAATTAGTGATTGATATGAGTCAAAGTCTCTAAAAGTAATTTGTAAATAAATCTATCTTTGGGAGTCAACCTATTCAAGATGGCCACCACAGCTAATTGAAGCAAAAATCACAAGTTCTGAGTCTGTCAGATACTGAAGTGCAGCTGATGTGGCAGTAGCTGAGAGTCATCCTCAAAACATATTTCAAGAGGTAACAGATCACAAATGATCTCCCAAAATAACCTGAGATTGTTCATAAGGTCATCTGTACAGTTTGACTCAAACATCTAAAACTACATCCACTATGACCAGATGTTATGATGATTTCAAGGAATGTTAGACCTTTAATCTCCTTAACACGTTCAACTTTAATGAATTTACACTATTTTATAAGTAACTCTCACCATAAAGCTGTTAGTAATATCTGAATGTAAAAAATGACTCAATAATGTAAAATGATAAACATCATGACATAAAACTGCTTCCTGTAAGTTCTTCCATTGCATGTGTTTGCTTTGATTGTGGATTTCTGTGCACACAGTGCACGGTTCATCAGAAACCAAACATGGAGCCAACTACAGGTAATCCCCGACCTACGGCGCCCACGACCTACGGCAACCCGGACCTATGAACATATCATATTTAATAATTTAATAAAAATATGAAGAAAAAAAAAATCGCTTTTTTTTGTGCGTGTGTTTAAATGTTATTAATTTCATGTGTACAACACTTTGTTGCAGCTGTGGTTGTTTTAAAAGCTTTATAAATAATATTTTTAATAAAAATTATAAGTTTTTATCATAATTGCACAACTTCCGGCCGTTCCAGGAAATGCCCCGGCAGCCATTTTAGGTAGGTCTGTTGTCCCGGCAGCTGGCTGTGAGGACTGTGTTTGTTCCTGGATTGCCTCATATGGATAAATTACTGGCTGGAATCGCTCTGTGAACGTCTCAGGCTGGAGCAGCAGCCGCGGATCGATCACCGATCGCTCAGTCATCGCGCCGGACCGCCGCCCGAACACCAGCTCATGGCCTGGCTAACACGCAGCTAGCAGAAGCTAACACAGGCCTCGAGCAGCTGCCGTGGTTCGCTGCTCGGCCTGACAACATCAACGCATGGCAACCTAAGATGTCGGCTTTGACCATCTCAAAGTAAGAAATTATATTTTTATTTATTCTGTATTAATTAATTATTTTATTCTGTAATAATTTTACAGTATTGAATGTGCTGTGCTGAATAGCAATGTTTAACATTACTGCACACTACTGTACATGCTGTACAGTTACTGTGTGTGTTTATGGATGAATGTGTGGTGTAATGTGTTAGATAAGTGTTTGTAAATAAAGTTCTGTGCATGTTTATGGCCCAGTATGTCCGCTTGTTCAGTCTCATGCCGATAAATGTGTGTGCGGCGCTCCGTTAGTGTTATTTCCGCGACGTACGAACGAAATCAGGACCTACGAACAAGACGTTATTTTCACCCCCGAGCTACGGTAGAATCGACCTGAGAACGGTCCTTAGGTCTGGAACTCATTCGTAGGTCGGGGGTTCCCTGTACTGTAATGAAGTAACATGGAGCAAGACAAAACACTCAGAAGAAACATATTACAATTAAATATGACATATTTTACATTCACACAGCAATACTTTACACAGCTGTAGTAGAAACTTAGTTTTTGAGGGAATTGTGTTGCTGGATCCACATTTATCCAGTCAGGTAGTGTTCTAGTGTTTAGTTTTATACAAAGAACATTTCTGACTGGATTCACCTGCATCTTGACCTTAAAGGTTCAAACAGATCATGGTTTCATTTATTTACACACAATTCTCTTGAAGAGTCAAATGTGATTGTGAACTTTATCACTTATTTGAATTACATTCAGTCTTTTCATGTCTCAGCTCAACAATCAGATATTATTTGTCTCCTATTCACCTTCTTAACAACCTTTGTAGTTTAAAATATTATTATCTTCAAAGTGAACACTTTTTAGTCACTTACTTGTTTAACAATAAAGAATAAGTCTATTAGAAATTTGAAATAAAAACTTCAGGACCAAACCTGATGCAGTCAGTATCTGTTGACCCATTCCTCTTTATTTATGATTTCCAGTTTTGATCTTTCAAAACTGATGGCTGGAACATCTGGAAAGACTTCATCACTTCTCTGACAATCTAAAAATATATAAACCATAAGAAAAGGTACAAACAGTTAAAAGTAACAAAAGTCCTACAGATGAAGTTTCACAAACTTTAAAGTTAAAAACTATCACAACAACGTCCCAGCAGCTATTTCCATCCTTTTGGAGCGGCTGCAGCACGACGCCTCCTTTCTATTTAACGTCCACACAATCACATTTTTCTGACACGCTCTCCTTAATGTCAGCTCAACTCTGTTTTTTTTCATTCAACCTTTATTTAGTCAGGTAAATCTTTTGAACCTCATGGGCTCATTTACGAAAGCGACCTGCTAAAACTAAAGAACAATGAACAGCAGTGATAGAATTTCATTAAACAATAAACAAACAAACAATAAACAATAGAAAACAAAAAGAGAGAAAAAAACAAAAGATTTTTTCTTTCTTTTTTTAACAAAGTATCAAAAAACTAGCAAAACATTTGCAAAACTAGCAACACTAGCAAAACTGTTGCAGCTTTTAATAGAATTAGTAAATATTTTAAACAATTTGTTCAAGAAACACAAGTTGTAGGAACTGATTTGAACATCATCAGGTAAATATTCTAATTACAATTAAAAGAACAATTAATGAGCAACATTTAAATGAATTTTACTGATTTATTTTCATATTAGACTTTAACAGTGAGTGTGATAACTGACTGTATTTTAATAACATGAACATTATGATCAGTTGACTTAGATTAATTTGGGTTTTTAAACAAATCAAAACCAATTTGAAGGAAATTAAGTTTAATGATTCAGAAAATCTATTTTATAAAAGAAGAGAAAGCTGTAGAAACATTTGATGTTTAATAAATGTAGCAGGATGACTTCAACTGTTCAAAAACTTTGTAGGTCCATAACACAAGGAACACGTGCCGTCCTTACTCTGACATGATGTGTCTAACTCAAGTTGTTACTAAATCTCTTTCAAAATGATCAGGAAGAAGTTTGAATATTCATTTAGTTTCAGTGAAAAAACATTTATGTGTAATGTACGCATGTTCCTGAATAAAACTTGAATAAAATGTGCACTCTGTCCTTCATGGCCATAACAGCAACTAAGCTTCCGGTTATGGCGGCCGCTTGAGCAGACGCTTGCAACTTCGCTCCGCAGCTACTGCCTCAAATATGGCAAGATAACGGCTGTTCACTGCGATAAAATGCAAAAAAAAAGTGACAGTCTAAGGAAGAATGCCTAACCGAACTAAAAAGAACAAAGGCAAAAGCGACACGACCAAACAAACAACGTTGTTTGACTACAATCTGCGTAGTGAAGCCCGGAAAACTAGCAGAACTATGGCGGAACAAGGAGGTGAAAGCGACCAAGCAAGCAGTAAGTTTGACCAAATCTTATCTGCAATAACAAGCCTACGAACTGAATTCTCTTCTAAACTCGATGGAGTGTTGGAAACGCTAAAAAATATGAAGCAGGAGATGAAAGACTACAACGAGCGGGTTTCACAAACAGAAGACCGCATCTCCCTTGCAGAGGATGAGGTGGCTAAGCTACGAGCTAACGTTAGCACCTTACAGGCTAACAACAAATCGATGGAAATAAAATTGATGGATTTGGAATCAAGAGCTCGCTTAAATAACTTACGGCTTGTGGGTCTGCCGGAAGGCGCTGAGGGCTCTGACCTATGTGCTTTTTTGGAGCGGTGGATTCCTGAATCGGTGGGGAGCAACACGGACGCGGCGCAGGCCTCGGAGGGCCTGCAGGCCAAGGTGAGCCTGGAGTCCGCCTACAGACTGGGCCGGAGGATGGAAGGCGCTGCTCGACCCAGAACCCTGCTGATGAGGTTTGTGAATCTTCGTGAGAAGCAAAGGGTCATGAGAGCAGCGAGAACGAAGAAGGATATATATTATAAAGAGCAACAGGTCCGCTTTTACCCAGATTTGGCTCCGGGGCTCCACCAGCTACGGAAAAAGTTTGACCCAATTCGGGAACAACTACGTAAACTGGGCATTCGTAATGGAATAATTCATCCTGCAACACTATTGGTGACATTTAAAAATAAAACAATGAAATTTAACTCCTTTGAGGACGCATGCAAGTTTATAAAAGAAATTGAGGAAGACTCAAAACATGCAAAGCCTTGAGGAAGGGAAAAGAAGAAAAAAAGAAAAGGACACTGATGGTATGTTAAAAGATAAGAGGGGAAAAAAAAATAAAAAAAATAAAATAAAATAAAAAAAAATAAAAAAAATATATATATAATAATAATAATGACAATAATTTGAAATGTAAAGTCTTGTCATTGAATGGTATATTGGACTTATAGTTTAGTTCTACAGTAAATAGCTAAATACGTCTTATTTGTTTATCTCTTTACTGGGCAATGCAGTGAATATATTTGGTTAATTAAATAAATATATAAGGGTCTTTGAATAAATAGAAGTTTAAACTAGAGCATAGGTATAATAAGTTAGTTAGTCTGAATAGGCTCTAAACATAAGTGAACAGAGGTTAGAATTATAAATCATTATAAATTTTTTTTTTTTTGTTTAATTTATTTATTTATTTATTATTTATTATTTTTTTTTTTTTTTTTTTTTTATTTTTATTTTTTTTTTTTTTTATTTTTTATTTTTATTTTTTATTTTTTAAATTATTATTAATTTATTATTTTATTTTATTTTTTATTTTTTTTATTTTTTTAATTCAAGGCAGTATCGGGGGAAGTTGTTGCAGACAAGCAAGGAGTGGTGGTACTGATCCTCACCAGGTGAGGATTGGTTTCTGGCTATATCGGGAGACGTAATGGAAGTGGGAGGGATCCTCTCAACTTTGGGAGGGAGGGTGGGTGTGGGAAGGGAAGTTTTTGTTTTGTATTTAGTGGAGTTGTACGTAATGGATGTGCGACTTAACATTGTTTTTTTTTGTTGTTGTTGTGTCTCAAACAATGCAAATTTGTTTAATGGACTAATTTTATTACAGTATGTCTCAAACAGTAAAGTTTAATTTTATTTCATGGAACTGCAGAGGTCTTCAACGTCTTCAAAAAGTTAAACAAGTTATGAATAGATTAAAAGAAATGGATTCAAAAATTGTGTTCCTCCAAGAAACACATCTTCTTGACGAGGACTTGTTAAAGGTAAAAAGGAGGTGGAAGGGCAGCATTTACACGGCACCATACACTTCTCAGTCTAGAGGGGTAATGACTTTAATTCACGAATCTGTACCATTGCAAATTAAAAACATAATTAAAGATAAAAGAGGAAGATACCTAATTCTTCAAGGCTACTTAATGTCAGAAATGCTAATTTTAACTAACATATATGGTCCGAATGTGGATGATAATAAATTTTATACCGATATACTCCTCATACTAACATCACTAAAGGGGTTACATATAATGGGCGGAGATTTTAATTGTACATTGAATCCAAATTTGGACAGGTCAACAGGGACGGATCAATCGCATCTTAACTGTAGAAGTGCAATAAAAACTATGATGAGGGAACTAGAGTTGCGTGATGAGTGGAGAGAGAGAAACTTAGTTAACAAAATATACTCATGCTACTCAAGTTCTTTCAAAACCTACTCTAGAATAGACTATTATTTAATTTCTACAGAGTTACAGTATAAAATCACAGAATGTTCCTATGAAAATATAGCTATTTCAGATCATGCACCATGTAGGTTAGTTTATAAAGATGATAAAATAAAGAGAGATCCTCCAAGATGGCAATTTCAACACAAATGGCTACGAGATGAAAATTTTGTGAAATACTTAAGGAAGCAAATAGATGAATTTTTTCAAATTAATACTATTGAAACATCAGCATGTATAAGATGGGAAGCTTTTAAGGCCTTTCTTAGAGGGCATATTATTAGTTATACAGGTTCCAAGACAAAACAAACTGAGAAAATTAGAACACAGATGGAAAATAAAATAAAAACAATACAAGAGGAAATAAACAAAAAACAAGATCCACAATTGGAAAAGGAATTATTAATTTTAAGAGCAGAATACAATAAACACTCTGCATCAAGAGCCGCTTCAAGTTTATTACGACTTAAACAAACATTCTATGAACAGGGAGATAAATCAGGAAAGCTATTAGCCTGGCAAATAAAACAGTTAGAATTTAGGCAACCAATTACATCTATTACAATAAATGAACAAACTTTACAAGATCCACAACAAATAAATTCAGCGTTTAAGAATTATTATGAGAATTTGTATAAAGCACAAGAAAAAATAACATTAGGAAAAACAGATGAATTCTTAACAAACTTAAATATACCTAAATTTTCAGAAGGAGATAGGGAAACCCTGAATTTAGAAATCACACAGGAGGAGCTGGGACAAGCTATAAACAATATGAAATCAGGAAAAAGGGGAGGACCTGATGGCCTCCCAATAGATTTATACAAAATTTTTAAAGATAAACTTTTGGCTCCACTACTAGATATGTTTAAAGAAATTTTCAACTCAAATTATCTTCCCCCATCAATAAACGCTGCCATGATTACTCTATTACCGAAACCAGATAAACCATTAGATATATGTGAAAATTTTAGGCCAATTAGTTTGTTAAATGCAGATCTGAAAATAATATCTAAATTGCTAGCCTTACGTCTACAAAGGATCTTGCCAAAAATAATACATCATGATCAAAATGGATTCATATTAGGGCGACAAGGTTTTCATAATGTGAGGAGAGTATCAAATATAATTTATTACAATAAGGGATCTCCAAACTCAGCTCTTCTATCATTGGATGCCGAAAAAGCATTTGACAGAATAGATTGGGAATTCCTTCTTCAGGTATTGGAAAGGTTTAATTGTGGAAATAAGTTTGTTCAATGGGTAAAAATATTATATAGTAACCCTTCAGCTGAAATTATAACAAATAGAAATATATCTAAACCAATAAAGATCAGGAGGGGATGCAGACAAGGATGCCCATTGTCACCTTTATTATTTACTTTGGCAATAGAGCCATTTGCTATTGCTATCCGTTCACATCCGCAAATTTATGGAATCAAAATAGGATCCAATGAACACAAAATCTCCTTGTTTGCAGATGATGTTATTTTATTTGTATCTAAAATGAGTAGCTCAATAAAACATATTTTGGATATAATTAAACAATATGGTGAGATATCGGGATATAAAATAAATAAAATGAAATCTTCAATGCTACTTCTTAACAAGAATGATAAGATAAATATAACTTCAGAAATACAAGAGTTTAAGATAGTAAATGAATTTAAGTATTTAGGAATATGTATTTCATCAAACATAGAACAGATATCCACAACTAACTATAAACACATATTAAATACTGTAGAAGAATCTTTAGAAAGATGGATGCCATTGCCAATATCTATGATTGGAAGAGTAAATTTAATGAAAATGATTATATTACCAAAAGTGCTTTATGTGTTTCAGAATGTTGCCCTTCCACCTCCTCCTGAATTCTTTCCACAAATAAGAAAGATGATGATACGTTTCTTATGGAAAAACAGGAAATCCAGAATACGCTTAACATTACTATACCTCCCGTATGATCGGGGAGGCTTGAAATGCCCTAATTTTCAGTGGTACTATTATGCAGTACATCTTAGGTCTATGATGTTTTATTATAGTAAACATTCCCCACATTGGGTTGATATGGAAACACAAGATTTAACAGTAACACTCCCAGCATATTTATATTCCAATTCAATAATGAAGCTCCTGAAACAAACTAAAAACCCATTTCTTAAAAACACAATTAGAGTATGGAGAGATGTTAAAAAAATTCTAAACGATTCAACTAATTTATCTTTATTCAGCCCAGTGTGGGGAAACCAATTCTTTTTACCAGGTAAAACGGACCCAACATTTAAAGAATGGAAGGATAAAGGTCTCCAAAGGATTGAACACTTGTATGAATCAAATTCAGACACACTAATGAGCTTTCAAGAGTTACAGACTAAATTTAATATAAATAAGAATCAATTTTTTAAATATCTTCAACTCAGAAATTTTATAAAAACAACTCAGAACAATGTGCTGACAAAACCTCTAAAATCAATTTTAGAAGAAATGCTAACAAAAGATAGTTTAAAAAAAGGTATTATATCAGATTTTTATCAGTTATTGACATCATATTCTCTTGAAGGATCACAGGATAGATTTAATGCTTGGAAAGAAGACATAATAATGGAACTATCAGAGGAAGACTGGAAAAGAGCATGTACTCTTGCTCACACTAGCTCTATTAATACAGCTTTAAAAATGATTCATTACAAGTGGTTAATGCGGGTTTACATAACTCCTGTAGACCTTAATAAATACAATGGGGAGATACCTGATGTTTGTTCAAAATGTGTTGAGGAAAAGGGAACTTTGGTACATTGTATGTGGTACTGCAGGGAAATTATGTTATTTTGGACTGAAGTAAAAAATATAATTGAGAAAATCATTTCTAAACAAATAATTTTGGACCCAAAACTGTTTTTGTTCGGTCTATATCCTGAAAGACATAATTATACTAATAATGAACAAAAGTTTATTGATTTAAGTTTGATTAATGCAAAAAGATGTATATCGCTATGTTGGAAAAACTTAAATAGACCTACTGCGAATCAATGGTTACAGCAAATGTTATCGGCTCTTCCTTTGGAAAGGATAACGTATTTGTTAAAGGGCAAGCAAGGACTGTTTGAGTGTGTTTGGAACCCTTTTATTTTGTATGTAAAAAGTCTGGACACTTTAAATGAAAATGCAAACAATTGAAGAGCGTGCTGACCGCAGTTCCAAAGACAATAATAAGAGAAGACATGTATAGTTGGACTCATTATAAAAGAAATGAACAATGAAAAAAGAATTTTGAGACATTTTGTTGTTGATTGTATTTTTGTTTTTTATTCCTTTTTATTTTTTATTTTTTTATTGTGTGGGTGGGGGTATTTTAATTAAGTTTGTTTATTGTATGAATGTTGGTTTAATTGTGTAAAAACTCAAATAAATATATTTTGGAAAAAAAAAAAAAATAACAGCAACTAAAATCATTTTAAAACCAGTTCACCATTTATAATTCAGAGTTATACTTTTTGTTGTACTTTTTCCAGCTACTTTTTCCAGCTATTTAACAGTTAAAAATGGTGTACCACAAGGCTCAGTTTTAGGACCAACCCTCTTTACAATCTACATAGCTAATGTAGGTCAGAGCATCCCTGATGCATCCTTACATTTCTATGCTGATGATACAGTTGTTTACTGCCGAGCTAAAACAGTAGCTAAGGCTTTCCAGTTACTGCAATCTGCTTTTGACATCATCCAGTCAGATTTGTTCCGTCTCAAACTTGTCCTAAATGCTGATAAAACAAAAGGGATGTTTTTTTCAAGTAGGAAGTCGGTTCCAGCAGATCTTCCTCTGATTTTATCCTCAAATGGTGTCCCTATTGAGTTTGTTGATTCCTATAAATATCTGGGTATCCTGGTCGATTCACATCTCTCTTTTAAACTCCACGTGGAAAACCTAGTGAAGAAACTGAAAGTTAAACTGGGTTTCTTTTTCAGAAACAGATCATGTCTAACACTGAATGTTAGGAAACACCTTGTATCTGTGACTTTCCTTCCCTCCATTGATTACAGTGACATTCTCTACATGAATGCTCCTACAAGCACCCTGCAGATGTTGGATGTTGTCTATCATGGTACATCCTGCAGATGTTGGATGTTGTCTATCATGGTACATCCTGCAGATGTTGGATGTTGTCTATCATGGAGCACCCTGCAGATGTTGGATGTTGTCTATCATGGTGCACCCTGCAGATGTTGGATGTTGTCTATCATGGTGCACTAAGATTCATAACTGGCTGTGATTATCGTACCCACCACTGCACCCTGTATTCACTGGTTAACTGGACATCATTAACTTCACGCAGACTCTTCCACTGGTACATTTTCATCTTTAAATCACTTCTTGGTCTGCTGCCCTCATACATCTCCTCCTACATGTCTTTGCGTGAGTGCAGCTACAGCGTGCGCTCTCAGGACATGATTACCTGCAGTGTTCCGTCAGTGAGGACTGAACTTGGAAAAAGGCTTCCTTCTCCTACTCTGCTCCTGCTTCATGGAATATCTTACAAAAAGATCTGAAGCTCT
>JBBPBX010050032.1:0-25133 GCA_038048925.1 Garcialebias charrua | reverse complement strand
GAAAAACGAGTGTTTGTAGTCGCACTAGCAAAACCGTTCCAACTTACGAGCGAAATTCCGGACTTACGAGAACTTGTGCTTCGTGTTTCAACTTACAAATTTTCATCTTACGAGCACCTCGTTGTAACGGAACTCGCTCGTAAGTCGGGGACTACCTGTATTCTCAATCACCAGCAGTCTATAAAGTAATTTGCAGGGGAGGAAGCTCACCAAATATGCAGTGTTGTGTTGTGTCCTTCTGAGGAAAGAGGTTTTTAAACATCTTTTCTACCATTTTAGTGTTTTCAACTGAGGAGCTTTGGATATATTCATTTAAAAAATATAGCACAAGAATATCTCTGCACAGAAAAAAATAAATAAAAATTACTTTAAGTTTTTTTTACCAAACTGACAAGTTTCTCCACTGTAATTGTTGTGTGATGTTAAGGCATTGAAACACCTGGTTCAATTTAGAAGATATTTAAGATTAACTACAAGCACCTGAAGCTGACTCAGAGAACTCTGTGATTTTAGAGAAAGATCAAAGCCAAATGTAGACACGGTGCACCCCAAATCAACTTTTTTTAATAAAGTGCATTAAAACAATGGCCGCTGACACAAAGTGCTGTACATGAGGAACATTATTCTATAATTTAAAGCAGATTGGAGTGAAGCAAAATCAGCTTTTGAGTAGAAGTCACTAGATAGATTTAGAAAAAGCTAAGAGTTTTGTTATTTAAAGACAAATAATTGTTATTGTTCCCAATATTTTTAATTATAAGATTTTACTTTGTGATAAATTTGCCCAAATAACAAATAGAATTTCTCCATCTACATCAAACACCTGTGCCAGGGGGACAAATTTGTAAAGTATAATTCTTGATCTGAAGTCAGGGGCCACACAAAATCGTTTCAGGGGCCACAAATGGCCCTCGGGCCACACTTTGGACATCCCTGATATACAGTATTTGAACAATTTCAAAACATTTCATTAATAGCAGATGTTCTGTGGCACATTTTGAACTTGTAGATAAGAATTTGTGCTCAAGTGCCTAGAGAGCTTAACATATTTTTCCTTGAGGAAAAATGAGCCAGACCACATTGAAATGGTCTACATTTAATAAATGAATGCAGTTCAGTCTATCAAATAAATTACCATCTTTTGACGAACTGATTCTTCCATCAGTAATGACTCCACCCCATGAAGTCTTGTTCACTGGTGACTGGCAGCTGGACAGGGAATGTATAAGTTGCGGTGGCTGGTCCCCGGATACCACCTTGTCATGTTGCCCTCTCTCAACTTGTTCTTGATGAACTGCACATCTCTGGACAGATCCTTCACCACCACAAGTACTTCAGTGAGCACTGAAGTCATCTTGTGGATGGCAAGGTCTTTAGAAGAAAAGTTAAAATCATTAAATGAGAAACAAAAATAACCTGCTAATGACACAGTGAGGAATGTCTAACAGACTTGCCTTTCAAAAGCTGCTCTTCATTGCTGTCATCTGTGGTTCCATCTGTAAAACACAAACGTTCATACAACTTCATCTTTGCATACATTTTGAAAGGTTGGAGCATGTGTGTGCATAATTGATGTTGATTTTATTTTGGTTAGAAATTCATTCATTCATTCAACCTTTATTTACCGGTAGTCAGGTAAATCTTTTGAACCTCATGGGCTCATTTACGAAAGCGACCTGCTAAAACTAAAGAACGATGAACAGCAATGGTAGAATTTCCTTAAAATGTAATGTTAGTGTTTGTTCAACAGGGAACAGTTTGTTAACAGAAAGGGCATTTTCTGTATGTAATCAGGAATACACAGGACCACAATGGAAACCAGTCTCTGGGGGCTTTGTGTGATGTTTAGCTTTTAAGCAACATTGTATACCCGTACAAATTGTTAATTAGTGTTGTATAAAGTACCTCAAAGTAATACTTTAGTAAAAGTACAAGTACCTTATCATAAAATTACTTTGGTAAAAGTTAAAGTCTCCTGTAAGAATATTACTGGAGTAAAAGTCCTAAAGTATCTTATTTATTTTGTACTTATCAAAAGTAAAATTATTATTTTTTTTTTCCTTCTTTCGGCTTTTTCCCTGCGTTAGGGGTCACCACAGCGATCTAGTCGCATGAAGATTTGGCAGTTGTTTTTACGCCGGATGCCCTTCCTGACACAACCACCGAGCAACCACAGCCCTCTGTGTGGAGCAGAGAGCTGATATCTAGGGTTCCCGGGGGAGCAGATGGTGTGGGTTAAGGGCCTTGCTCAAGGGCCCAGAGTGGGGCAGATGAGGGTGGAGACAAGTGTGACCGCTTCACTTATCCCACCCACATCTTTGATGTTGTCGGTACCGGGGCTTGAACCGGTGACCTTCCGATCACAAGCGCACCTACTTAACCTCTGCGCCACCACTCCCACTTATCAAAAGTAAAATATTTTCCAAAATACATTTATTGGGAGGTGATCTCTCCCCAAAAAAAATAAAAATAAAATAAAATAATAATAATAATAATAATTTTTTAAAAGGCATGCAGCTGTGATGGATTGTGTACAAACTACTGTAATGTGGTGTCAGAATGGTAACTATTTACTCTTCTGATCCAACCACAATTAAATTCACTTTATCCAGATGCAGTTTATCAGGATAGTATTTTTGGACAATCGGTCTTTTGCAGACACATGACATTTTGCACTCCCGGTCGCCATTTTCCGGGGATACCCGTTCAGTTAAACAGAGGAAGTCCATGCCTTAGCTGCTACCTCGTAAGGATCAATGTTGATAATTGAAGCTAACTTCACCATGTAACGTTCTCTGGCTTCAAGGTTGAGTTTCTCTCTATAAGGCTTCTGCTCATTTTTATATTTAGTTTGCATTTTGCTGATGTTATTGTTCTGTATCGCACTGTGTCTAACATGGACTTCCTCTGTTTAAATGAACGGGTATCCCCGGAAAATGGCGACCGTAAGTGCAAAAAGATATGAGCCGTGACGTCACGTGCAAAAGACCGATAATGAGCCAGAATGAAGGAGTAACAACTTCCTACATCTTACCTTTTTTCAACACTGTTGTCTTGAAACTGGTATGTGATTCTGAAAAAAAAAAAAAAAAAGAGATGGGGGAACTGAACATTTACTGAATGACGTTGTGCGAACCCCGCCCCCGCCCCAATATGTACGCTTTTGATTGGTTAACTCGCACGACGTCAGTCAGTGGCCGCGCTCGATTGGCCCGTTTGAATTTGCCCGGGTAGACTTGAAAAGTTTCTAAACACAGCGAAATGTTAACCAATAGGTCTGACAAACATACACCGAAACTGTACGGTTCAGTTTCTATTTGTAAACGGAGCTAAATTAATAAGTACACGCCAATATTCATGCATTTTTATGTTAGTTGACATATTAAACTGCGACATACGTACAAAACAATGTAGGTATTTTTAAATAAACATAGATAAGATTAAATTAATATCACCAACCTTACTGCAGAGGTGCTCAGAGTAGCATTAAATTCCAGGGTTCAGTCAGACCACACGTTGCAAACCACCAGCACTTTGAAATCCGGAAGAAGTTGTGAGGTAGGGAGATACCACAGTAAAAAAAAAAAAGAAGGGGGTGGACCGCTCCACTTTCTTATAAAGTAGTACCTTGTTTTCGTGACTACACGTTATGCAAAAACAGTAAGTAATAATATTTACTGACAAGTAAGGTAATGTACTGAGAAAAATTACAACCAATTGTCCTAAACATTTAAGCTTATTTAAAATGTGATAACCCCCGCAAAATGCTCTCACCCAGAGCTGGGAGTGGAGGGGAGGGGGGGAAGAGAGTAGGAGGGGTGTTGAGGAGCATACTGTAATGTCTATGGTGAGGAGGACAGAGTAATTCTCGAAGTCGACGTGATGTCACGCATCACGTGATTTCAACATCAGGTTTCGTTGTGGGGGTAAACTGCGGTTTAGACCATTGGAATTCGTTTTGTTCAGAGGCTCTGGTTTTGTTTGCTATAAAGTCGAATCGAATATTTTTGTGTAGCACACATCTTTGGAAGGATGTCTTATGAATACGAAGACAGTTTACTACCAGATGCGCGACAGTATGAAAGTGAAACTGTCTGGACTCCAAAAATGTCCGTATAAACTACCGGTTGATATGTGGGTAAATAATAATAATATATACAGTGTTTGTACCTCTTTATTTTATCTTTTTTAATGTTCTGATTTATTTGCACAACGGGAGCTGCAAAATTATTTTATTGTTCATTATCTAACAGCAGTTAAGACTTATAAACACACATGGTTAACTTGCAAACACTGTGGTTATGTGCAATAAGGTTATGTGCAATAATGGCCACCTGACTTTTTGATATGGCTGATACTGTTGCTTTTACTGTATTTTTTATTTTATGTTTTTATTCTATTTTTACCTCTGTATTTTATCTTTCTTAATGTTCTGATGTATTTGCACAACGGGAGCTGCAAAATTATGTCGTTCATTGTCTGTGGACCGCACAATGAAAGACTGCAGTGTTCTTTTCAGTGCAACAATAACAATAAAAATTGTTTTCTCTAATTGTTTATTCTTTATCATCTTGTTTGTTAGCTGTTGTATACAAGCAAAAGTTAATTAAGTCTCACAGTGTTGCAGAACAAGTATGTTTGTCAAAGTGAAGCAAAGACGCACATTCAATACTGTTAATGACACCTATACTTTAAGCTTGTTTAAACTTCATGTCAGTGGTAGAACTAATATTTTTAAAAGCTTTTCATACTAACATACTACATACAACATACTAACTTTACATACTTTTCATACAAAATAAGGAAATATTTCTTGATTTCAATATCATAAATGAAGGTTGAATGAATAAAGGAATACTTGCTTTATATAAAAAATAGTGTCTTTCTTGACCACTAAACAACTAATATTTTTTACAAAAAAGTCTTTCTGTAAACACGTTTTAAAATAAATAATATAATAAAGACAGTCTTTCAACATCAAAATCAGTGTTTTATTTTTATTTTATGAAATTGTGTACACATGGGTCTTAGCATCCAAACAAACATATAAATTGTAAAAGAAAAACTAATACACTCTTCTCTAAAATATCTGAAAAATATATTTCTGAATCAAAGCCCCAGTTCTCACATAGCACAGGGACCCAAACAGCTGTAACTGTGCAAAAGAAATATCTCAAAATAAATGTTTTTTTCCTTCATAATAAAACCAAAAACACAGCTGTGCACTTAAAATTTCAACAGAAAACATATCCATAAAGTAATAACAAAAATATATTTCTGAATCAAAGCCCCAGTTCTCACACACATAGCACAGGGACCTTTATTAACAAACAGCTGTAACTGTGCAAAAGAAATATCTCAAAATAAATGATTTTTTCCTTCATAATAAAACCAAAAACACAGTTGTGCACTTAAACATCTCGTTTGTAGCTGCCAGGGCCACCCAGTCATTTACACATGAATTCATCATGTCAGCATCGTCAACGTCAATCACCCTTAAAGCTGCCATCAACGGCAGTTTTTACACAGCAGGAGGTGGGGGGGGGTGCAGGAGCGGGTGAAGGGTTTGTATTCAGTGAGGGAGAGGAGGAGGGGCTGGATGCAGGCGCAGATTCATGAGTGAAACAGTGGAGTTGGGTCAGTAAACCAGTGGTTGTACCTCATTAACAAAAGCTGTTCAAACCTCCTATCCGAAAGTCTATTTCTTCTAGGTGTGAGCACGAGACCTCCCAGACTAAAAAGACGTTCCACAGGAGCACTTGAAGGTGTTGGAGTGTTATACTTCATGAAAATTTTCTTAATGTTTGAAAATTTATGCAGAATTTGAAGATCATATGCTGACCTCAGGTATTCCATGACTTCCTGTTCTGCAGAGTAGGTCTCGTCTGGCTGTGTCTCAAAAGTGAAAAAGTCCATCACACCTTGGCTAGCAGTTGTGACGGGACTCTGTGGTGCAGGTTCAGAAGCCGTTGTGACGGGACTCTGAGGTGCAGGTTCAGAAGCCGTTGTGCGGCACGCTGCTATCAGAAGCTCTTTTACTCTCTCCCTCCTATCTGCGTCTCTTAGCCATCGGAGTTTGAAATTAGGACAACTGACAGCTGCAAGTAGGGCATCTTTGTTGTCCAGCATACCGGCAAAACGAGTCTGGATAGCCTGAAAAATATAATTGATATGTTTTGATACATGGCCTACTAATATGCAATTGAATTACAGTACAGTACTTGCAAACCATGCCTAATGTGGGATCAATATCATGACTTTTTTTTAAGAGTGTGTCTCAGTTTAATTTTTGTTAATAAATGATAAAGCAGCTTATTTTAGGATGTACCGCTTACAGCTTTATTCAGCTTACTTCAATGTTTTAGTACTTTTACTGACTTATTTCTGCTAATTTCAGATCTGTATGCTCCTTTCTGCAAATTTTTGGAAGAATCGGATATTTCTGCTATTTCAGCTACTATTTAGCTATTTTATGATAATTTCAGCTTTTTCAGCTATTTCCACATTTTTTTTATCAATCCAACTTTTTTCAGCCTAATTCAGCAAAACCATGCTCACCCACTTCCTTCTGGTAATTTAAGATTATTTATGTTTGTTTTAGATTTGTTCTGCTGTTTTTGACCAATTTCAGCTGTTTTCAGATAATTTCAACTTTATTTTGCTTATTTCTGCTTATTTCAGACTTTTTGCAATTTCAGATTGTTTCAGATATTTCATATTATGCTGCTTTGTGATTATTTCTGCTAGTGTCAGCTTCTTCTGTTATTTTAGCTACTATTAAGCTGTTTTATGCTAATTTAGGCTTGTTTCAACACAATCCACATTATTTGCACTCATTTCAACTTTTTCCAGCCTAATTCTGCAAAACTATAATCTCTCTACAAATTTCTAAGACATTTAAGCTTCTTTCTGCTATTTTAGATAATATTCAGCTGTTTTTTGCTAATTCTTGAACAAATGGCATTCACACATGCATTTTCGCAGGAAATGCAATTTCTCTATTTAGTCTTACAGCTCATTAGACATTAGAATTATAATTCTGAAACATATCAAGTATGTACGGTGGCCCTGAGGTGCAAAACACATTAACAAATAAGGCTAAACACTTTAACAAATAGTTCTGAAACAAATTAACAAATTCTGAAACACTTTAACAAATTCTGAAACAAATTAACAAATTCTGAAACAAATTAACATTTTCTGAAACACTTTAACAAATTCTGAAACAAATTAACATTTTCTGAAACACTTTAACAAATTCTGAAACACTTTAACATTTTCTGAAACAAATTAACATTTTCTGAAACACTTTAACAAATTCTGAAACAAATTAACATTTTCTGAAACACTTTAACAAATTCTGAAACAAATTAACATTTTCTGAAACACTTTAACAAATTCTGAAACAAATTAACATTTTCTGAAACACATTAACAATTTCTGAAACAAATTAACATTTTCTGAAACAAATTAACATTTTCTGAAACACTTTAACAAATTCTGAAACACTTTAACATTTTCTGAAACAAATTAACATTTTCTGAAACAAATTAACATTTTCTGAAACACTTTAACAAATTCTGAAACACTTTAACATTTTCTGAAACAAATTAACATTTTCTGAAACAAATTAACATTTTCTGAAACACTTTAACAAATTCTGAAACAAATTAACATTTTCTGAAACACTTTAGCAAACGAGAGAATCACACGGAAAGGGAATGTCCTAACGAGGCTGACCCGGAAGTGATGACCCGGAAGTGATGACCCGGAAGCGGTCATTTTGACCCAAGATGGACGACAGTCGAGTCACGTTTTGCCCGTTCTGTGGGACACCTATAAGTTTATTAAGCTGTTTTGTATTTCGTGCGGTCGATCCTTGGAGTTTTTAAATGGCACAGAGCAGATGGATGCAGGAGAGGGGACATCTCAACAACCGGACAATGCTAAACAAAGTACCGTAAGTGCAGCGTAATGTTAGCATTTTTAATTAGCCTGTGAATAAAACATATTAGCGCTATTGGTTACCTCATTTTGATTTTTGAGACCGACCTTTTTTAATTTCAGCAGAACAACCTGGCCCATCATATAAATGTTTCAAAGAGTACCGAAGCTCCAAGTCCAAAGAGCTTCAGGATTTTAACTACGGTCCGAGAGGAAAACATAAAGGAAAAAACGTGCAGGTAAGCTGTACTCACCTGACTCGCTGACTGTGAAACTGTACTAGCACAAGCACAAATTAGACCATAGAGAAACACATATGTATGTATCGTGTTTATTTATTGATTTTTTCTACCTCTTATACGTTAAATTGCTCTCATCTTTGTCACAGATAAACATTGGATTGATGGTGCCAAGTGGGACTGGTTTAAAACCTCTAAGAGGGAAAATGGTCCTGTTATTTGTAGACCCAGAGGTAGGAGCACCCGAGATACTGCAACAAGGTGTCCAGAAAATGAGAAGGTTTAACAAGGACATACAAGAAGGACCGTACATCCTGTTGTATCCAGACTGCTCAGAGGAAGTCACTGTGCCTGGATCAGAAAGACCATTCAAACTGGCTCATTATAAAAGGGAACCAGGAAGGCAATATTCCAGAATTACATTGTTTATTTGCCGTAAAACACATTTTAAATGAGGTGAGTGGATGTAAACATTAAATAAAGTATTTTAACTTGTTTCAATCTACTGAAAGACGCCTCCACAGTATCTGTATGATCAGTTATTTATTTTTACAGAAGTGGATGATGCCTCAGATTCCTATCCTGAAATTGTCATCACATCAAGGAGGCTGAGTTCAATCAAGCAGACACAGTGGTATATCAAACATTCACAAAACATACATTTTTTTATTTTTGGGGGTGGATTACTGCACTTGTAATTTACTTTTTGTGTTGTATTTTGTTCAGTATTTTGTGCAGACAGTTTCAATTGAAATAACAGAAGGATTTTTTTTATATATGTTTGAGACAAGAAAGTTCATATATGTTTGAGACTTAATAATACCTTACTAACTAAAGTAACTTAAACAAAATTGACTCTTGTTGTTTATTTTAGTTTGTAACTTATCAAATATGAAACCAAAGCAGTTTGCCAGGGCTAAATGTTTTTAGTTTATTTTAGAGAGAGAGAGAAAAAGATCATCATTCCGCTGCAGACGAGGGAGGGATGGGGGCGACGTGAAGAAGTGCCTGTGCAGATTACTTCTACTAGCATATTTAGCTAGTTTATACCAGCACATTACGGTGAAGCAATGAATAACCCGAAAACAACCTGAAAAGCTCTGAGGTTTAGTATCTACAGTACTAACGTTGGGCACGTTTTATTAAAAGAGGTGGAACACAATCTTATTTATCTTAAATTAGCACAGACAGATACCCTGATGCCTGCTCAATAATCCAGGTAGAAAAAAAAAAAAAAAGCTAAGTCTGGTCCTCTGGACATTCAAAAAACAACACAAAGCAACAAAAAAAAAAAACTGTAGAAACGTTTCGTCTTTCGTCCGGAAGTCTTTCGGACGAAAGACGAAACGTTTCAACAGTTTTTGTTGTTGTTGCTTTGTTTTGTTTTTTGAATGTCCAGAGGACCAGACTTAGCTTTTTTAGATAGCACAGACAGAGCTCAGCCAAAGCCTTAAAGTCCTCTATCACCAAGCCTGGCTGTTAGTTTAAACATCAGGTGTAATACAAGCAGGTCATGCAGCCACACTGCTGCAATACTGCGGAATAAATAATAATAATAATAATAATAATGAATTCAATTTATAACGCACTTTTCATTAATGAAAATCTCAAAGTGCTACAAGGAGCAACAGAATTAAATGACAATAAAACAAATAATAAAACAATTAAAATCAATAACAATATCAGCTAAGATCAAAAGTAGAATCATGAGGAGGTAGAGTATGCTTGGTCGAAAAGAAAGGTCTTCAAGTCGCTCTTAAAGTCAACCACAGACTGTGGGGCTCTTAGACATTCAGGAAGAGAGTTCCACAGGCGGGGGGCAGCCACACTGAAAGCCCGGTCTCCCATGGTCCTTAATTTGGTTCTCGGAATGTGAAGGAGATTGCTGTTCTGTGACCGCAGCGAACGGGTGGATGAGTATGGAATGAGAATATCCTTCAGATAATCTGGTGAAGTTCCGTGTAAGCATTGATGTGTAATGAGAGCAGTTTTGTACTGAATTCTGTAGGCGACAGGAAGCCAATGAAGGTTATGGAGAATGGGCGTAATATGTTCAAATTTACGAACTCTCAACAAGATCCTTGCTGCACTGTTTTGAATATATTGAAGTTTCTGAAGGTTTTTGCCAGGGATTCCAATAAACAGGGAGTTGCAGTAGTCGAGCCTGGAGGAGACAAAAGCATGGACGAGCTTCTCAGCATCGGAAAAAGTTAGGGATGGGCGAAGTCTGGAGATGTTTCGAAGATGGAAGAAGCAAGTTTTAAACAGATGCTTAATGTGATTTTCAAATGTAAGATTGGAGTCCATTTTTATTCCAAGATTAGTAACAGAGGTGGAGAGGGGGATGTCTTGTCCAGAAAAGGAAAGTCTTGTTATAGGAGATGTTTGTACCTGGTGAGGGGTGCCAATCAGTATGGCCTCAGTCTTGGAGCAGTTTAATTGAAGAAAGTTCTGATTCATCCATGCCCTAATTGCCTCCAGGCAGGCAGAGAGGGCAGTGAGTGAAGATGGAGATGACAAGGTGGAAGATGAGGATGCTCCAGTCCTGATGTAAAGCTGTGTATCGTCGGCATAACAGTGAAAAGAAATGTTGAACTGATTAATAATTTGACCTAAAGGCAGCATGTAAAGGGAAAACAGCAGGGGCCCCAGAACCGACCCCTGAGGGACACCACAGGAGACACAAACTGTCTGGGACGTGGCGTTGCCAAGACTAACACATTCCAGCCTATTGGAGAGGAAAGATTTGAACCAGTCCAGGACTGTGTCGCAGAGACCGACCTCCACATGAAGACGGTGGAGGAGGATACTATGGTCCACAGTGTCGAAGGCTGCAGTGAGGTCAAGGAGGACAAGGATGGAGGGAGAGCCAGTGTCAGCAGCCAAGAGGACATCATTGGTAACCCTCAGCAATGCAGTCTCTGTACTGTGAGCTGCTCTGAATCCAGACTGGAACTTCTCATACAGGGAGTGTTGTTGTAAGTGATCCTGCAGCTGAGCAGCAACAGCTTTTTCCAGCACTTTAGACAGAAAAGGGAGGTGTGAAATTGGGCGGTAATTTGAAAAAATGTCGGGATCCAAATTAGATTTTTTCAGAAGAGGCCTAATGATGGCGGTTTTTAGAGGCAGTGGAACATGACCAGATTGTAGAGACTGATTTATTATTTGAGTGATAAGTGGGCCTATTGCAGAATGATTGGTTTTTATGAGAGAAGAGGGGAAAGGATCCAGGGCGCAGGATGAAGGCTTCATTTTCTTGATGATGGCCTCCACCTCACTCTGAACAACTTCGTCAAAGCTGTTTAGGGTCCCAGAATGCAGACGGGTGGGTGGCACACTGAGAACGGGGAGGTTGTGGAGCTGAGATCTGATAGTGTCAACTTTGGTTTTAAAAGATGAAAGAAACAGGTCACATTTTTGAGCAGAGTCCTCAAGAGTTTGCTTAATGGGATTAAGCAGACGAGTGATTGTGGAGAAGAGCTGTTTAGAGTTTCCAGGGCAGGTGTTGATGATGTTAGAATAATATTTGGAGCGTGCTTCTTTAAGAGAATAGGCGTATGCTTTCTGATGTTCTTTATATGCCTGCTTATGCACAGACAGACCAGATGATTTTACACGTCTCTCAATAGCACGGCCAGTTGCCTTCATCTTGCGCAGCTCATCAGTGTACCAAGGAGCTGAGCGCGAGAAAGACACCAGTCTTGTCTTTAAGGGGGCGTGTAGGTCCAGGAGCTCCCTAAGAGATTGATTGTAGTAATCCACAGAGTCATCTGCAGAAGGATGATTGACAGCGGTCAGTGTGTGAAGATCAGCAGACAAAACATCAAGGGAGATGTTTTTAAGGTCACGGAACTGGATGGGTCGTTTTGGATTTGAAGCAGGCGAAGATGAAGGCACTTCCAGGGAGATGACCCTGTGGTCTGAGACACCCAGGTCATAAACAGATAAGTTATTAATGAGTACAGTGTCTGTAATCACCAAATCCAGAGTATGCCCCCTGCTGTGCGTAGGGGCGTCAACATGTTGAGTGAGATTAAGAGAGTCCAGAAGAGACTTAAAATCTGTTGCCAGAGGTGAAGAAGAATTGTCCACGTGGATATTTAAGTCGCCAAGAAAAATAGTCTTCACAGGGGAGGTGCAGAAAAAGGTGAGGAGGTCATGCATCTCTGAGTTAAATGAAACATGCGGTTTGGGAGGTCTATAAATTAATATAACATTCATCAGGAGTGGGGCTTTGAAGCTGAAAGCCAGACATTCAAAAGAGGAAAAGTCCTGAGAAGACAGATGAGACAATTTTAAATTACTGCGATAAATTACAGCCAGACCACCACCACGGCCAGTGCTGCGGGCTCTCTGCAGATAACTGTATCCAGAGGGACACGCCTCATTCAGAGAACTGAACACCTCTGGTTGGTGCCACGTCTCTGTAAGACACATGAGGTCCAAGTCCTTCTCCAGAATGTGATCATGAATTAAACATGACTTGTTGGAAAGTGACTGCACATTGAAAAGTTCTAATTTAATACCAGTTGGAATAGGAGCTTTTTGAACCGGTTTAAGCAGACTGAAGTCCACTCCACGTTTTCCTCGCCACTTCGTGCGCAGAGGACTACAAAGGCCTACAGACGCAGCGTTCTGATGACGCCATCGAGGTGCGACACGTCTCTCAGTCCAGACAGCACTAATCGAATCCGAGTTCGCTTGAGAATAAACTGTTTTCTTTCGAGAGCTTCTATGGATGTAACGAGGTCTACGCAGAAGTCCCAGTTGTTTGATGGTGTAAATAGAAAGAGGAATGGAGCAGTTGTTAAGTTCAAACAACTGCGAAGCGGAGTAAGTCAACATCCACGAGCCGGAGGAGGCTAGCACAGAGCTAGCCGCTAGCAGCAGGCCCACGGCTCCGAGAAAGATATACAAGAAGCAAAGAGATGTAACTCGAACGAGCATTACCTTGAAGGAGTACAGGAGAGAGTCCAGAACAGTCCAGAGGACACAGGAAGTTGAGAGAGGCAGCAGGTAAGCGAACAATAAGTGCAGCTACGTGATACTCGAAGCTAAATTTGTGTTGAAGCTAGCGGGAGCTAGCAGCCCCTACTATTATTAAAATTACGGTTAGACTAGTAAAGTTTTCTATCTAATGACTCCAGCAAACAAGTCAAATCTTGGCTTCGCCACGATCTCCCATCCTGAGCAAGCACAATGGCATCAGTGGAAAGGAAAAACTCCCTTTTAGAAGGAAGAAACCTCTAGCAGACCCAGACTCAGGACAAGCGGTCATCTGCTTTGACCGGCAACTTATAATGTTTGCAGATCCACAACGCAGTCAGAAAAGACAGTTGCTCTAAAACTAACTAACTAAAACACAAAACTTAATCACAGAAAGGTAGAAATGTCCGTGTCCGATTCACACAGGTGCTGTACACAGGCTTGCGCCTGCCGCACTCTGCGTTCAAGAAAGGTAGAAAAGTTCAAAGAAAGGTAGAAATGTCCGCGTCCGCTTGTACAGGTGCTGTACACAGGCTTACGCCTGTCGCACTCTGCAGTCGAGAAAGGTAGAAATGGTAAGGTAGAAATGTAGAAATGAAAGGTAGAAATGTCCAACAAGGCTCGGTGAAAAAAACAGCAGAAAGTAATAAATAAAGGCTTCAAAAAGCAAAAAGAACGAGGAGCAGCGGCAGCCAAGGTGTGCCCGCGTCCACTTCCTCCACAGGTGCTCAGTCACTGACAGGTGGTCACTGACAGGTGCTCAGTCACTGACAGGTGCTCAGTCACTGACAGGTGCAGTGATATAAATGCTGATACTAATTGTTTTATTTTTATTAGTTAATTTAATTGTGTTTTGCAATGATAGGATGCACCTACTGTATTTAGTTTGTAATAAGCCTGGATGGAATTTTGGACTCTGTGCAGCTCCTAGAGATTAAATGTCCTCTAAATAGCTCCATGTCATTTGCACAGTTTCGGTGTTGGCCAAATTGTGACATCAGATGCTTAGAAGATGAGAAGTACCGGTACCTCATTCTAACCAATGGGCAAAGTGGATTCTATGTCCAGGTGAGTAAATGTTGCAATTTTCAGTATATGTACTTATGTGACAGGTACTTGTAAACCTTCATTAAAACATATTGTACATTTATTCTTCCAGATTCAGCTGACAGTGACGTGCCTGGAGCTGCAGAGCTGCACGCTGGTTATATGGACACCAACAGAACACCTGGAGTTGGACTTTTCTTTTTTACAAATACTTTACAGATAAACAGATGAAACACTTCCATAACTTTTACTTTTCAAACATGTTTCCAACATTGATAGATGAATTTTTTTGCAAATAAGATTCAGCTCTGCCACAAATACCTTGAGCTAAAATGCAGTAAGCACATAAATATTCATACCGTACACAACACATCATATGAAGCTGCTTTGGAGAAAATACCAGTCTTAATAGTTGTTTATTAGTTTTTAGTTTTATTAAAAAAATTAAACTCCAAGGCATAATATCACCTTCAGACATATTAACTCCATCCATCCATCCATCCATCCATCATCTTCCTCCTGGTTTTACGTCATGTCACAGGGGCAGCAGCTTGAGCAGGGAGTGTCCAGACAGCAACTTCCATCTCTTCTGGGAGGACTCTTACAGACTTCCCAGACCACTCCAGCATGTCCTGGGTCTTCCCTGGGGTCTCCTCCCAGTCTACATGTTAACATACAATAAAATGTACAGACAAAAATAAAAACATTATTTTGCAACTAACATATTTGTTTCAGTTGTACCTCGTTTGTCTTTACAAAACAATCAATGAAAGTGATGTGAAAGCTTGTTAAAGTGTAATAACAAATAGCTTTTCAGTTTTCATTTTTTGACATCGTGATGTTTTCAACAGCTGTGCTACATCATCCATTACAAAGCTCTGTCTTAGTTTTGTCAAAGTCATTACAACTTGATCTACAACAGGCAGACAATGAAACAGGAGCAAATTGTTGTAAGCAGGAAACTACTTAGTTTACTACTACTACTACTAGTTTACTACTCCAGCGGTTAATGTCATGGTCAGGTTGAGGCAGGGGGACAGCAAAGGGCGGCTTAGCTGAGGGAACTATCATAAAAAAATAAAAATACATGGAATTAGGGTTCCATAAAAAAAAAGACTGTGTTCCAAATATTAGCCACATTGTTTACAAAATATTTGACAAACAGCGTGGAAATGCTGTTAATAAAGCAAACTACTCAGTAAAAAAATTAATTATTTTTTGTATGCAGTCAGTTCTTACCATCTTCAGCACTGTCCTCAAAGGAAAGGTCTCTGTGCAGAGGTGGAAGCTGCACTTGTGCTGGAATCTGAAAAGGAGCGATATCTTTCAGTTATTTATTTATGGCTTCAGTATAATTTTAAAACAACAGATGAAGTAGCTGTGAAAATTATCCAGACATTGCTATTGATGCAACAAATAGATATTTAAGGGTGAGTTGAAACGAACCTTTATACAACTCTGTATTCTTTGCACTCTCTTTTTCCTTCAGTAGAAATGACAGCGGTGATGGAAGGGCCACGGGTGTCTGTTGTGATGGAAGGGCCACGGATGTCTGTTGTGTGTTTGCCAGGACTGTAAACAATCAGAAGAAAGTAAACAAATGATTTTATGTACCGTAGCTTAAAAACATAAAGCATCAGATTTCTTTTCAGTAATAGAATGTACATTTCTTTACCCTTAACTGTTGAGGATTCTGAATCACCTGATGCGTCTGAACACCTGGACACCGTTGCAGTTGGACCTAAATAAAGATAATGTATCAGTCACTGTATGAATCCCAATTGAACACAACAGGTGGTGTTTAGTGGAAACTCAAAAAGTTGTGCTTTTATTCCTTCTGCTTCTGCCAGAACACAATAGGTCAAGGCTCAGTTTTGGAGGGTTATTCATCGTAAAAGAGAATAGCACTCCAGTCCTGAAATCACCTACTTTAAGAAAAACCTGTCTTTGCTCTGTTTGACACTGGGGTTCCCTCTGTTTCCGCTGATCCTGACACTGTGTACACGGAGACAAATATGGGAGAGAGACTAAACACAAGCAGATTATATTTTAGAATTTCATCAAGTGTAACTATAGTGTGCGTACTGCTCTGACTTAAGGCCGAGATACACTCGAGCGTTCTCACGATACGCCTATACGCAGCGTACGTACGTCAAGGCAAAAGCGTAGCCCCTCAGGGCATGTACGCGCAAAGCTTTTTTTTAACGTGCGCGATACGCGGTGTCTGACCATAAACTTCCCCGGCGCCGGACTGTTTTGTATGTTACACAAATGAAATAAATTCCCCTTCTTTATTGCTGATCGGGCCTTTTCTTTTGTTTTTTTGCCTAAAGTCAAGTAATCACTTCTTCCTCCGTTCACTCCATGATTGAAATGAATGAATTCAGGTCCTACCTGGGTGCGCAATGTTTTAAATATCCCTGGTGGGCTGTGTGCTGCAGGAAAAGTGCTCCCTGTTATTATTTTTATTTCTGAGAGAACTTTTTATAACATATATAGTAGAAACACCGTATCAGAACACCGCCGCGGTCTTCAGCGAGCTACATGAGCTGAGTGAAAGCTGTCAATCATTTCAGTAGGCGTGTCAGCAAGTGACCAATCAGCGAGCTCAGTTGAGTCCCCTCCGTGCGCAGCTGCTCATATTACAACAAGGAGAACGCGAGCGTTTGAAAGCTGATAGTTTCTGAAGTATAGCAGCAAAACACATGCGCACAAAATGCGCGCGTAGAGTGGCGTACCTGAGGACGCTCAAGTGTATCTCGGCCTTCAGGAGCGTAGAGGGTGAGATGCTCAGCATTGCAGCCTCCAATCCTTCGTACTCCTCCATCACTATGAGAAATCAAAAAATTATATTGTAAAAAAAATCAAGGATCAGTTTGGGAGGAATATTCAGTTTTTAAGGCAATTTTTGTCCTTTCATCTTAAAATTGTTAATACAACATTCTTAGTTGCTCACCCAGATGTTTCTGTGGCACACTGGATGGTGTGGTTGTATGACTGGATGATGATTTCTGTCTCTTGAGCAGGTGCTGCTGCAGCTTCTAGTCTCCCAGCACTTCTGAATCATCTGTGACATCCCCTCCTCTTTGATGAACTGCAGACAAACATTTCGCCGCACAATGTCCTCTCTCTATGGCTCAGATTTGTTCTGCACACTAGGATAATTTTTTATCATTTTGGCCTCAGGAGAGGGGTCCTGACGAATAAATCCAAGGGGTCCCTTGCGGAAAACAACTCTTTGTTTTCCTGGATAAAAGATGGTCTTCTTCTGCATTTTGGCCTAGTATGGAGCAAAAAAGGGTAGATCATGCGTTAAAAAAAATCTGAAAACCTTTTAAATATATTTTGCATAAGAGCTCAACTGATTATTCAACGTACTGATAGTTCAAAAAGTTTCTATTTAAGGAAACTAGCAGATTGACCTGCAGCAAGGAAACAAATATATTTTCCATTCTGTTCATTTAGCTCTAAACATCAAAAGGTGCTCAAATGCAGCTAAAGACAGGAAGGACATAAAATATAATGATTTATCTGTTTTTATTTACTTGTACTGCAATCAGATATCAGTGTTTCAACACAGTGTACTCTCTCTGATATTATTATTTTAATTATTATTACATTTTGGCAAAAATTGAAACAGAATCTATGATTGTGAAAAAAATGCTGACTTTATCCTCACTCTAATAAAAAACACTGAGCATAATCTGTGAATAAAACATAAAGTAATCCTGATCCTTAAAAGTTAGTGTTTTTTAGGCAGCGTTGCAACACTTACTTTTTAAGAAATCACCACAGTTTTATTGTAAAACACAGACACATAAACCACACATAAAACCATAATGGTTTTATTACTGGCCAACGCCAGACAAAGGAGCACACTGTGGTAGAAAGTAACGCTGCCATTACATGAATATATGTTCGGTCGGAAAAAAACGCGATCATGACGATAAACATGTTTCATATATTTATGTTTCGCCCTCAGCATAACTTACCTTTTAAATGTGAAGGATGCATGTAAAGATCGCTTTTCTTTAGTTTGTTTTCGCGTGTTGTCCATCTCGGGTCGAAATGTCATCACTTCCGGGTCGTCACTTCCGGGTCAGCCTCGTCACTTCCGGGTCAGCCTCGTTAGCGTTTGTTTTGTGAGACCGGCACGCACGTGGAAGCTGCGCTGTGACGTGTTATGGGTATTAGCCAATGAAACGCGGCCCTGTGGGCGGAGCTTGGTAAGGTCCATTCCCTTTCCGTGTGATTCTCTCGTTTGCTAAAGTGTTTCAGAAAATGTTAATTTGTTTCAGAAAATGTTAAAGTGTTTCAGAATTTGTTAAAGTGTTTCAGAAAATGTTAATTTGTTTCAGAAAATGTTAATTTGTTTCAGAAAATGTTAAAGTGTTTCAGAATTTGTTAAAGTGTTTCAGAAAATGTTAATTTGTTTCAGAAAATGTTAATTTGTTTCAGAAAATGTTAAAGTGTTTCAGAATTTGTTAAAGTGTTTCAGAAAATGTTAAAGTGTTTCAGAATTTGTTAAAGTGTTTCAGAAAATGTTAATTTGTTTCAGAAAATGTTAAAGTGTTTCAGAATTTGTTAAAGTGTTTCAGAAAATGTTAATTTGTTTCAGAAAATGTTAATTTGTTTCAGAATTTGTTAAAGTGTTTCAGAAAATGTTAATTTGTTTCAGAATTTGTTAAAGTGTTTCAGAAAATGTTAATTTGTTTCAGAATTTGTTAAAGTGTTTCAGAAAATGTTAATTTGTTTCAGAAAATGTTAAAGTGTTTCAGAATTTGTTAAAGTGTTTCAGAAAATGTTAATTTGTTTCAGAATTTGTTAAAGTGTTTCAGAAAATGTTAATTTGTTTCAGAATTTGTTAAAGTGTTTCAGAATTTGTTAATTTGTTTCAGAACTATTTGTTAAAGTGTTTAGCCTTATTTGTTAATGTGTTTTGCACCTCAGGGCCACCGTAAGTATGCCTTCTTTGAACTAGAGCAGGGGTCTGCAACCTTTACGATCAAAAGACCCAGTTCACTGCAACACAGTGAAGGTGGTGCTGCCATTAGCATGGTTTGAAATGTTTGCTACTCAATCACAAACAATGGAATCAAGTCCCAAAGGTATTTTCTGAGTAGCAGCAACAGCTTTCTCATTAACACCCATCACCCACCGTTTAGCATTTACAAGAAGAAACTCTCCAAGGATTCAAATTAATCAAACTGTCATTTGATAGTCTCTGGTAGAAGTAGTACTCATTTGAAAATGCTGGTAGGCCCAGTGTTAAGATTTTTATTATTGTTAATATAGTTTATTTATTGTACAGTGTTGTTTATTTAGAATATTATCCAAATGGGTCACTTTTATTTATTACTATATTATACAATACAGTACAAATGTATTTTTGGCATATTTTCAAAATAAACATTTTGTAAGTCTTTATTTTGTCTTTTTTTTTTGTACAGAAAATAAACCGAACCGAGCCCTCCTTTGAACCAAACCGAAATGTAATTTTAGCGTACAGTTACACCTCTAGTTCTAGGATTCTTATTGTATTTGTTTTCTTTTTTTTTGTGATGATGAATATACTGTAGTGTACAATGTACAAAAATAGTGTGATGTAAGGAATTTTAGCTAGCTTACAGATGGAACATACCTGCACAATAGCATCTGGAAGGCCTGCAGTCATCCTGGAGAGAGAATCTTTCACAGCCAGGGTCTTCTGCATCAGGACTTCTAGTGTGGGCAGTAACGTCCCATAAGGGCAGTCACCTGTTGTTTGAAAAAAGAGGCAGATATAATAAGATTTTTTCTTCTTTCTGCTACCTTTCATTTTTTTATATTTTGTATGTTATCATTTATGGGATTGTTTTGTATTGTTTTTTTGTAAACAAAATGAACAAATTTAATAAACATAAACAAACCTTGTAGGATGTCCAGAGCTGCAGTCAGGGGCTTCATGACGGTGCAGTACTCATGCAGGAACTGGTACTCTCGGTCTATGAAGCACTTAATTCCCAGCTTGCTGCATAGAGTATTCAGCTCATGCATGGGGATTTCTGCAATTCTTGTTACAGCGTAAAAAAATGAATTCCACCTTGTGGATGTTGGGACCAGGAGCTTTCTTTTGCTGACTTCCTCCACTGCTTCTGATGCGAGGGTAGATCTGCTTGATTTGGTCCATAGCGCTGTGCATTTTGCTGTGCTACTCCTATAAACAGCCTTGCTCTCTGCATGTGAAGTTAAATATTTCTCAACATCACTTGTGGAAATGAGGTTGATGGTGTGGGAGGCACACCTATGGTGTGGGGGTAGAGATAGTTGGCCATCACCTTCATTCCCAGCTGAGAGGATTTCTGACAGATCCAAAAAACTGACACCATCATCTGTGCAGGTGGATTCTTCCTCCTCCATCTCATCATCAGACTCCCTGACAGGCTGAAAAACTTTAAACGCCTTCACAAAGTTGGATCCATTATCAGTCACTGTTGCAACTACTTTGTTGCCTAATCCATATGAAGCGTGAATGTTTTCAATTTCTGCACCAATAACATCATATGTGTGTCTACCGCGAATTCTTCTACATGCCAGTGCAGCTTTGTTGCGCTCCAATGTGGATCTATGGATCCAGTGGAGCGTTACTCCCATGTAGCTTCTGTTACCGGCATTAGCAGTCCAAATATCAGCGGTAGTTGACACAAAGTCCACATCATTCAGCGCAGCCTTCAGCTTTCTCTCCATCGCTGCGTACTCCTGCTCCAGATACGCAGAGAACGCTCCTCTGTGAGGCAGCTCAGCATTTACAGCGGTGGGGATTCGGTTTATTATTGCACGAAATGAAGGCGCGTCAACCGTGTTCAAGGGCAGCATTTCTTCTACTAAATATCGTCCAACCAACTTTTTTAATTCATTGCCACTTACTCGTTTTGCACCGAAGTCAAGTTTCAGTTGTTTTGGTGGCGGGGGACCTCCTGCAGACGGAGCAGCTCTCTTTGATCCAGCTGGAGAGGCTTGCTCCTCCATCAGTTTCACTGTCCCGTGCTGCGACTCCAAATGTTTCTTTAGGTTTGAAGTGGTGTTTTTGAAGCAAGACAGCCCCTTCTCGCCAGCACAGAGCGTACAACGCACCTTTATGTTGTCATCCTTTGCTGAAAGAAACTCAAAATAGTGCCGGTATTTCCAGCTGGAAAAAGCGTATCTTACTCCTGAGCCTGGCTCCATAACTGAACTGCAGTAAAATCTCCTCCTCTCTCAGCTCCGAGTGAGCGCACCCTCCTCAGCTCAGTCCAGTCTGTTTATATGTTCCTGACTGTCACGCACGCTGCGGTGTCAGGTTTCAGTCAGCTGTGACCGAATTTCCGCATCTTTTTTTAATCACTCCCCGGCCGAAAGAGACGCATTGAGGAAATAAAATTAAATTACAGTACTACAGAAAATAACAAATAACTAAGTAACGCACAATAATTTGGAGAAAGTAACTTTAATCTGATTACTGCAGTTTGAAAAGCAACGCGTTAGATTACTAGTTACTGAAAAAAGTGGTCCGACCAGAGTAACGCGTTACTGACATCACTGATCCCTTCAAACTAGTCCTATACCTTGGCTTTGCAAAAATGTCAGTTCCCTTTAGACTAGCAGCTTTCTCTCTTAACAAAATACATTTGAACATTTGAGGGTTCTATTACTAACAAAATATTATAGTCCACCAAATCATAAAACTTCAGTACTTTGAGTTGTTTAAATAATATATTAGATAGATGACATTAAGGCTTTCTTGTAATAATTCTCACAGCTCTTTTCTGTAAAATAAAAATAGATTTTGTTATAGTTTAATTTAATTTACAAGTAAAGGTAAGACTAAAATAATTTTTTTTCCAAATTAAATGTGCTTTTTTGTGTGCTACAGTTTGTATGTGTAAAGATTGCTGATATGAGATTTTAAACACAACTGCTGCCAATCAAATGGCGAATAAACTACTCTGTAGGGTTCATGTATTATAAAAGAAGAAAATAATGCTATCCAAAGTATCAAAAGCACTGAAGAAGCTATGGCAGACAGAAGCCAAAACATGGAGAACAGTTTTTGTCTGTTTTTTTATTATACATCTGAAAAAAAACTGCACAGTGCCTCACCAGCCATGAACCTCACCGCACGTCACTGGTATAATGACAACACAGAGAAAAGTTAAGAGTATGGAACTCAGGCTCCTGCAGGAGAGCATAAGTATATGTACTTTAACAACACATAGAAAATAAAACCTAATTATGATTAATTATGACTTAGTAATTTAATCAGGTTAGAAATGTTAGTGTAGCATACCTTTCAGACATACCAGTCTAGAGAAGTATCACCATCCATAGTCCCAATTAGCTTTTAAACAGTAAAGCCACCATAGATCAGGGTTGAGATCTATCGGTCCTAGTTGTGCCACATTGACATTCACGACTCGTTTACGTTTCAGTTCCAGTTATTGCAACGGGGATGGTCTTCCTTATGTAATCCATGGCCTTCCCAGGGTCCAGAAACTCTTTACTGTCCTCTTTGTAGGTGATTTTAAGTCTTGCTGGGTAGAGTAAACCAAAACCCACGTCGTTCCATCCCCGCAGAACTTTCCATACATCAGAGAATGCTGCATGCGCCTTGGCCACACTGGTGGTGTAATCCGGGAAGATTGCAATTTTTTTACCTTTGAAGGACAGTGGGGCTTTGTCCCTGGCTCTCAATATGTCAGCGGTGTCTCCATCATAATGCAGCTTAGCAATAATCACGCGTGGTCTTGCTCCATCTCCCGGCTTTGTCAGAGCAGCTGTACGGTGTGAACGGTCGACTTTTACATCTCGATCTATCTGGAGCACTTCTTTAATCATTTTTGAGACCTCTTTAGGGTTGGTGGAGTTCGGCTGCTCCTCGACGCCGACTGTACCAATATTTCCGCGCCTCATCCTCCCTTCCATGTCTTTGCACTTGTCTCGTATCTTAACAAGCTCGCTCTAAAGTTCGGTGACAGAATTCTGTAAAGTGTTTACTTCATCAGACCATGTGGACAGTCCACCTTTCACATCTTCGATATTTGTTTCGATAGCGGCTATTTCTGCACGAATAGTGTGGCGTTGCTAACTATTTTGGCCCTCACTGCCTTAATGTCTGCTCTGAGAGTAGTGAACTCTTCAGATAGCGCACTTCTCATTTCCTCCCTTATAATTTTGGAGATTTCCCCTCGTATAGAGGAAATATCGGCTTTTAGCTCGTACAAGTGCACTTGGGTTGCAAATCTTCGTCTTCTGGAGTACGCTACCTCGTGGTTCTATCTAGTGTTAGCCATTAGCTTTGTTGTGCTGCCGTCGTACTTGAATTTACGGAGTTTATCTGCCATTTGTCGAGTGACGTCCACTGGAACTGAATCCTTTAAAGTCCAGAGTCCCTATTAATCCGATTTAAGTCACAATTAGTGAGAAGTTGTGGTTTTTAAGACGAAAATGTCGAAAAGCCTGCAGGAGCTCTGAAATGTCAGTCCTCAGTGCTCACTCCATCTCGGCTCACTAGCGCCCCCGTATTTAACAGTTTCAAGTGTTTTTACTCCTGATTATTTAAGTTATGTCTTAATAGCAAAGTCCAAAATGAATTTTAAAAACATGAAATATAAATTTTTCCAATCAAAAAATAATGAAGAAAACACATTACTTATACTAACTGCACAAAAATTATAAGCAAAGCAGTGCATCCCTCTACACAAATCAGATTGCTGACGCCATCTTGGGACACGAAGTCCCCTGCCGCTAGCATGCTAGTTAGCTGAATACTTCTCGTGCAGCATATAAGCACCAAACAAACAAACTACAATGTAAAACAACCCAAACACCTACAACACATACATACATACATACATACATACATACATACATACATACATACATACATACATACATACCATACATACCATACATACACACATACACACATACATACACACACATGTCATTCTCTTAAACGTTTCATCCCATCAATTACCTTAAAAGAAGGGAAATGGTAAGAGAAAATGACCACAGGAGACGGATCACTGCTTCTCCATTCACTTGCTTGTAATGAGTGTGGAGTGAATGCAGGCGCTAAACTAACCCAAACAAAGACAACTTCATTACTTTGCCTTTTGCATATTTTAAATCAAATTCAAAAAGCATACAATTGCAGATAATTAAAATAATGAACATAATATTGATAAAAGTTAGATTGATCAGGATTATAGCCTGTAACATATACTGGGAGCTTTACATACAAACATACAAAGTAGATAAGAAAAGAGAACACAAGAAGGTGGAGGAGGTAAAAAAAAAATCATCTCTCACACCATATCCTGGCCGGGGGCACAGTGTGAAATTTGGAGAAAAAAAACACCTCACAGCATGAACATACAATGGCATCATAATACATTTATGCATGAGGAGGTCAACAAAGGTGGTGAGTTGTCCGTGGACACTGCCAGAAAGTTCCATTGTTCTGATAAGATGGTACAGTGTCTATCAGCGGCACAGTTCTGATAAAGTCCACAGATGCCCTTGGGAGAGGGGGGCAGGATCAGGATGGATGGATGGACAGAGACATGCCCTGAGCTGTGCAGCACTTATAGTCTAATGACAGATTAGGGGAGGGGGAAGACAGAGATAAAGCTGCGTGCTGTTTGCACCAACAGTTTTACAGTTTTGGAGCAGGGCAGAGGAGAGAGACAGAAACATCTCAGCCGCGTGCTGTCTGTGCAGAAAGTTGTTTTATTTTGGGGAGGGTTGGACAGACAAACGTGAGCCATGCGCTGTTTGAACCGACAGTATTCGAGTGGGGGGGTGGGGTGTCAGCGTGAGGGAAGAGGCTGCCTTTAGGTTTTTAGCTAGTGCACCTGCATTGTGCTGCTAGTTTAGCATTACGTCAGTGCCGACGGG
>JBBPBX010050031.1:0-25133 GCA_038048925.1 Garcialebias charrua | reverse complement strand
CACAAGCTCTTTTTTTCACTAATCAGTCGTCTCAGAACAAAAAAGCTCATCCTTGTTAAGCCACAGTTTTCTCCCATTGTTTATTTTAAGAGTCCTAACTGGTTAATTGGCACTTCATCATGATGTCCTTACATAACAAGCCAACATTACTTAATTGGAGGAGGGTCAACATGTTAGTTAAAGCTGTGGGCTGCAAAACACTATCTCCTTCTTCACACATGCACACCAATTTGACTGAGCTAGAGCAATTTGGGAGATGCACTTTTTCTCCAGCCTCACCACTTCTTTAGTCTAAAAGTCTTTCAAGCCAGGCCTGATGCTTGTTTCTGTCTCAGTGTGGTTTAATTTGAGGACAGAGGCAATACAGGAGTTGAAGTGAAGCACATGCCTGATCCATCAATGGAGGTAGTCACAGAATCAAAACTGGTAATGCATGTACCGGTAGGTGTGATGTAGCGACAACAGACAACATCTGTGTCCAGCTGGCCACAAAATTTAAAACGAGTACGGTTTGACTAGGGGTGGATGATATGGCCAAAACTTGTATTACAAAATATTTCTTAATTTCTGTCGATAACAATAGAATTCAATATCGATATAAACAATATAAAAGCCTCAGAAAAACTGTAAAAACTGTACAAATAAATTAATGTTCACCTTTTATTTGTATTTAGTTTTCAAGAAGTTTTGAAATCACTGTCAAATAAACATAAAACTGTCAACTTTGTCAGTATACTATTAATAGTTTTAACTTTAAACAACAACATAACCAAACAACCCATGCAATAAACTTGTGCGTTTGCTGCATTGGTTTCTCTTTTGATACAGTTGGGGGTGTTGTTTCAGGGACATGGTTCAAACTTTTATTGTGCTTCATCATCTGACTCTCAGCATATTCTATCAAGTGAACAGTTCGATGTGTTCCCACCACTAGTTGGAACGACTCTCCGTCACATTTTGCAGCACACTGAAATCTTCAGTTTATTGAATCTTAGATAGCCGAACCACTGCCACACTGCTGAATTAGTCTTCCCTCTCATCTATTATATAGGGGTGCACCAATAAATTAGCCAGCCAATTTATCGGCCCCAGTTTCCTTAATTTTGGGAGCTTGGAGATCGGCCGATGCTTAAATGAGAAACTGATTTTTAGCTCTTTTTTTGTTTTGTTGTAGTTTTAAAAACAATTGTCTAAACTTCATTTATATTTCAGAGCACTACCTTGTGGCCAGTTAAAACAAGTTTGTATTGTTTCTAGGATATGCTGATGAAGATTCTCAGTCATCCAGGACATGGTAAATGCAAAAAAGGAAACAAAACGACTGGACTTTATTTGTAACTGAAGACGTTTTGCTTCTCATCCGAGGAGCTTTCTCAATTCAAAGAAACAAAGAGTGTGCATGGGATACAAGCTATAAAGCAGAGGTGTTATGTAAGCTTGCATAATGCAGATCGACACATGCAGATTTGCCTCTCACTCTTCCCAATAGAGGATCGTTAGAGTCTTTGTTAGTCCCACCCACAGAGGGGCCACTCTGGTCACATATTTCTAGGACATTGTTCAAGGGTATATTTCTCAATACAACAAGACTGGAAAATTGAAGGGTGCATTGTGACCTTATAACACCTGAAAGTGTCGCTTATAAAACAAAATCAGCATCGGCCAAAATTGTAATCGGCAGATCAGACTTTTTAGAGATCGATGATCAGCCAGAAAACTGCATTTGGTGCACCCCTAGTCATCTGCTTTCTCTTCACTTGTGAAATCTTCTTCAGTCACATTCTGAAAACAAAACTTAATGCGTGTTGGAGATTAGCCTAGCCTAGCCTGTTACCGCTAACGCCTTCTGGACTCGAGCTCTGCATAACATCTACGTCACCACGCACTTATACGTAGTTGTGTCGCACCTTTTTTCTGTTTGGGTTGAAACTGAAGCAGCCGCCTCAACCCGAACAGAAAAAGAAATGTGTCAGTGAAACGCTGTAATCATATCGAAATATCAAAAATGTGCTTAAAACTCATACCACCGTTATTGAATAAAAGTACTGTATATCGCGACATACTGTATATTGATATCAAATTATTCTCCAGCCCTAGGTTGACACACATTTTATGCAGCATGCTTCATGTATTTTTTATTTTATTTTTATTATTAACCTTTATTTAACCAGGCAAATCCCATTTAGATCACAGATCTCTTTTGCAAGAGAGGCCTGGGCCTGAAGGCAGCCAAACATGCATGTTTTTGGTCAAATATTAAGTATCACATATGCCTCCTATGGTTCCACATTGCTGGCTTCATTTATGTAAACTACAGTATATAGTTTGTGAAAGGTCAGAGGGAGTTTAAAGAGAGCCCATCTATGTGGTTGTTGTTGTTGTTTTTGTATTGTTTGTGTGTGTGTGTGTGTGTGTGTTTGTGGAAGAACTGTTGACTCATAGTTATATCAAAAGTGGATCAACTCAACCACATTTGCTCTGTGCAGTAATACAAAACACTAAAGTGTGATCAGTGTATAGTTATAACCCAATTAGCTTGAAACATTATCTGTCGACCAACAATAAAGACTGGACAGGTTGTCATCGCCATCTTTTACTGTATTTGCATTTACAAAATGTGATCTGTAACTATGAGTGGAAATGAGAAAAAGAATGAGAAAACATGCAAAGGAAAATTTATTTTCTCAGGTTTTTATTTAAAAAATGTCTTGAAGCATGTGCAGGGAAATAAAATGCCTCTTCGCAGATATAATGTTACAGTATAATGGTTCCAGGTACAAGTGAAACTATTTTCTGAAGAAGAGTTGTTGTAAATGTCCTTTATAGATGTTAAATATATTTTTTGTCATCTTTACCATGGCTTTTCATAAGATACTAGTGTGGGATTTTTTTTTCACTAAGCATCTTATGAATCAATGTTTTATTGTTCACCAAATATTTAAGGATCATTTGTTTATTCTTGTTTTATATACCTCAACCTCCATGTTTTGTCTCTCCCCATCTTTTTCTCACTCATTTTTTTGCATGTAGCTCTCATTTTCTATATAATGTGCATGTTTTCATTCATACTGTAAAAATGTACTCAGCAGATATCAATGGTTTGTGCCTAGCAGCGTGGCGTCAGTAAGTCCTGGGATCTCAGAGATGCAACTCTGTGTGTGTGTGTGTGTGTGTGTGTGTGTGTGTGTTGCATTTGTTTAGTTTGCAGTCTCTTTGGGACAACTATGGCTTGTCTCTTCCCAACTCAGTGCAGATTTACCACAGTCGGTCCAAGCCTTTCATTGGTTCAGGGAATGTCTGTATATCGGTGTGTGTGCTGTTTATCTTGTTTGTGTGTCTTCCTGAGTTGCATGCTAAACCCCAAACATCAGGTCAGGTATCCCAGACAATTAAAAGCCAGCAGAGGCCTGGATGCTTTTCTTCTACCAGCATTTGGACATTAAACTAAACGCCTGCCTGCAGTATACATACAGTATTAGTTATGAAGTCAGCAGATCTGAGGAGGACCACACAGGAGAAATACACATTTCAATACCCGTTTTAGCTCTGTAGCTTATTCTCTGTGTAGGCTGATGAGTTTTGTTTAGCTGAATGCCAAGTTGAGTGAAATAGGAGATCTTTATTTCCAACTGTTTTACATCAACTAATTTTGTCAGCCGACTGCAGCAGATGTCAGTTGTTGCACAACTTGTTTGCTAAAAGCTCCTGTGAGTAAAACATGGAAATACTGATGTTCTTTTTGTTTATTTTCTGGAAATGCTTCTTTTAAAAATGCACACAAATACAGGATTTTGTTGCTTGCTACATTGGAAGAATTGAATATTCAGAGAAGCAGCATGTACGTGGAGGTGATAACAGACAGTGACCCCTATCTTAACTGCACACACAGATGTGTATAGTTGGGAATATTCAGAATTGTGAACTGATGTAGTTAAATGTCTACATGTCTGTTCAGCTGCAGTAACAAATCTAGGAACAGTTGTAAATACTGGGAAAATGGTAAAGGGTAAATGGACTGTACTGTATAGCAGCACCTGTCTATCTTACCAAGATACTCAAAGTGCTTTACAACACAATCTGTGCCCTCATTTACCTGTTCATACAGCACTCTACTAGATCTATACCAAGCTAATAGAACAAAACAATCAAATCATCATGAACAACAAGGTTTGTCTACAACTCTGTGAATTGGATTCAGACAAATATTGATTCATCATAGATTCATATTCAATACTAAAGTGTACGGTTGTACAGTAGCTATTTTCACACATCAGTTGTGTTGTGTTGCATGCAAACAGTTTGGCTGAAAAAGTAAAATACATGAAAGTGCATCAACTTTAAATCTCCCATTTTGCCTTTTCGTTTTCAAACTGTTTCAATTCAACTCAATTCAGTTTATTTATATGGCGCCAAGTCACAACAGAAGTCATCTCAGCGCACTGAACAGAAACATTCGTATTACAGTAAAAAGTATGTTAATAATATTATTTATCTGAGGAGATGACTGCTTTGAGGTTACGGTAACTTCATCGCAGACTCTCATCTTCAGCAAGCATGAAGGCGACAGTGGAAAAAAAAAAAACTACCTCATGAGGAAGAAGCAGGACAAGTGGCCATCTGCTTCAGAATGCTGAAATACAAGAAAGGCCATCCTGGAACTGGTAGAAAGGTGCTTCGGACTGAAATATTAGGTAAATACATTGTTTTATTATGGGTATCATAATATCACATCAGTATTTATCATAAATATAGAAACCTATGTGTGAAATAGAAAAATGGAACAACATGTCACCTATGGAAATTGGGTTGGGGGACTTTAATGCCAAACAATATGTGACGGATGAATTTGAGATCATTTAAGAGATAAGCTGCTGCTGCCATCACTGAAGCAGCTAAAGGATCAACTTTATTTTACTTGAAGAGGTCAGAGCTGTTATTTTCTGCTAGCATGCAGGCTAGTGCTGATGAACTGTGGTTATTTCACCTGAAGAGAATCTATGATGTTTTGAAGATCCAAAACACTTGAAAAACATTGCTGATGATGATCCATTTAGTATTGCATTGAAATTATTTAAAGAACCTTCTTTGGAGTGTCTTGAAAGGCAGTTTTGAACTGATGATGCATTTTTGGTTTGCTCTTGATAGTTTACAAACTTTTCTGACAAATTAATGTCAAATTCTATCCTATCAAAGCCCTGGGATTAAATTTTGTATTTTTTTTTTTCAGACACTGAATCTTGATTCTAATGATGAGCCATTCTTATACTGTCTATTGTTGTCGCTGTTGTCATCATTCTTTGTTGAAATCAGGTCTCTCTTGTAAACGAGTCCTTGAGGCTCAATGGGATTAAGCTGTATAAATAAAACTTGAATGAATTCCCTCTTTGCATATCAACATCACCACAAAAACAAATACAGTAGTCCCTCGATTATCACGGGGGTTATGTTCCACACACCCCCACGATAGGTGAAAAACCGCAAAGTACTTGGAAACTGTATATTTAGTATTTAAATATGAAGGAAACATGAGGGAGACCCTATATTGTGTCTTTAAACACATATAGTGCCACCCAGATGTAACTAAAGGATTTTAACAGGGGTCAGTATTAAGCTGACCTCTTTATCCTTAATTAATTTACTTATTCAGATTGAATAGTAATTTCACGGATTCTTTTCTTTTTCAGTTTACCCAATATTTCTGTGATCTTTATGATGGATAAATAAACAAGGCCATTAAGTGACAAAGACGTTAACTTAGTTGGTATGCCAGGCGACACTACCATTTATTTAAAATAAATCAACTAAATTAACACCATTACACTTGATTGACATGATTTCACTTTCTTTCAATTTAATACGTCAGCACACTTAAATTTAACACAACAGACTTCAATATTGGATGTTAAACATATTTAGTCTGAGGGCTCTTTAGCTTAAAATAGTTTCCAGCTTAGATTGAGAGAAAAAGATAGGAGGAAGATGGGAGATGGTTTAAAGGAAATTATCTTGAGCATGATACCAAAAGTGACACTTCCATCCGACTTCTGCTAAAATCCAGGTACGTTTGTAAACAGCTCTTTACCTTTCGACGAGTCTGATAAAGAAATGACACCAGCCTTCAGATGCGCAGAGTCCTTTAGTCCCAGCACGTCCAAAACTGGTTCTAGTTTACGTTTCAACGTCTCCTGGTTTCCGCTTGGTCATCAGAGAATATGTCAGCTCCTGGCCTCTGACTTCAAGATAAACTTATTCCAGGAAGGAATAAACAAAGTTTTGAGCTTGCGCTCGTTCGAAGTGGACTCATAACAGCCTGTTATTTAGTCCTTAGCCGAATGACTGTCCTTGGCGGGTGACAGGCATTCATTCAGCTCTTTGGGAAAGGTTCACATCTCTTTGAAGTTCCCAGAAACTCTGACGTTCCAGCAACAGCTTAGAACTTAAAAAGGAAACAGAGAGGAGAGAAACTTGTCTCTTTTTCATTGGTCCACTTGTTATCACTATTCAAGGTGAAATTCAGCGCAGAGAAGGAAATTGTTTAGGAAAAGTATCTGAGTGAGAGACTTTCAGACGCTAGATGAGAGTTTTAGCTGAAACTCGACAAAAACAATTTCAGTGTAAGTCAGTTTGACATTTTAGCTGAACTTTGACACCTTTTCACTTGCAGAAATGACACATTGATGTTTCACATTTAAAGAATAACAGCATATAACATATATCATGAAAATGACAAAAGTTATTCTTTTGATCACATCAGCCTAAAATCAAAGACAGAAATAGTCTCTTTTGGTGACTATATTCTCAGATTACAACTAATGGAATGATTTTGTGGTAAATGTCTTGCTTTACTGAGAGGTCAGTAAAGGTCATCTCTGGAACAGTTCGAAAACCTTAGTTTGACCCTGGGTAGGTCCACTACAAATATATATTTAGGCTTTATAAACCCTTCTTATAAACTCTTGCAATGTTCTAAACTCTTAAACCTACATAATTTTAATAACATACGTATATGTACTGTACAATAGCTACTGCTAAATTTTATATGGGTACTCACCAGCCTTGGTCCGGTTCTGGTTCGGTTCTGATCGGATCTCTGCAGCCATTGAGCTCCAAGAAGTTTTTAAGAGGCTTCCTGCACCAACAAGCAGAATTCAGACTAACCGCTGAGGCTGGAAGTACCGTAGTTCTGGTCCAATTCCTGGTCTGTTCCATATGGTTCTCTGCATCCACTGAGCGCCAAAGTTACTGTGAATAAGGACCAAACTTTTTTTATCAGGTTTGGATCGGATCAAAACTTTTCCTCCATTTCGGCAGAAAAACAGCAGTCAGAATCACTGTTGGCTTCTGGGTAATGTAGTTCTTTGACTGGCGTTACAGTGTGGGCTTATTGAAAGAAAACTACAAAATGGCAGCTCCTGTCTGAAGTATTTATTTATTATAAACTTTTTATCCCTTACCATCTCAATCATGTGTGTAATATTAAAGTTGACAGTCGTTGAAGAACCATGAAAGAGCGAGTCTGTGAAAATCAAACCGTGAAGTAGCGATGCACTACTCTTTATGCTTTTGTTGATCATGTTTGCTCCTATAAACCAAATACACAAAGAAATGTAACTGAGAGGCCGTATGTAGTAGAGTATAAGTTCATTCACCATATTTTTAGTTTGTTTGGTCCATAGTCTTTGAAGTCTTGGTGATGATCATTTCGAGATAGATTGAAACCTTTTCATGTTAATTTTTGGGAACTGTCTTGAAGAAATACCCTGATGTCTTAAAGAAAGTTTTTTCCAACGGTTTGGTTGAGCAGATTTTGTTTACAGTGATCACGCATCATTTCAATAGTGCTTGTTAAACATTAATTGTAATTTGAGACAGGATACTTAAAAAAAAAAAAACTCCAGTTATAAGCAATTCCAGATTATAAAAGTTACAGAAGGGGGAAAAAAGTGTTTTACATGATACTGCTGAGGTTCAACAGAGTCTACATGGCCATACATTTATCGTTCAGTTGTCTTCCATTCAGGGGTTGACCTCACCCATGAATCATCACTGGGGATACGTCATGGTATGTGTCTTTGCTCCAGTCTGGCTTGTACTCACCTGCACCTGTAAAAAAAAAACCACACACACACAAAAAAGAAAAAAAAGGAGCATTTGACAAATTCCTCTGAGTGTACTCTTGATTAATCTGTGTTCCCTATGTCATATATCGTCTTGCTTCCTCTCTGTGAGAGCCTCTCCGAGCTGTGGTCACTGTGTTCATCTGGTGGCCTGCAGATTTCGTCTGCTGCAGTCGTCTTCTGGAGGGGACTGAGCTGCGGCTTCTCCCACACACCGAATACAAACACTCAGCCACACATAAGCACACAACTGTACACTCATGTAGTTTTTTCTGCCTTGTAGCCACACGAACGCACAAGGTTTCCACTCCTCCACACACACACATGCTCACCACCTCCATCTACCAGAACCCTTCTGTCTCTTTCTTCATTCTTTTTTTTTCTTACCAGTTTTCCTCCACCACTTTATCCTCCCTCACTTCCAGCTGTGTTGTACAGCTAAGAAATATACTGTAAGTAGCAGCAGGCCAGCTATAAATACGCCTGCCCACCCAAGACTGTTAGGATTATTATTTTTCTTATATGCGCTGTGGTCGGAGGAGATTATTGTCTGGTTTTTGTTCACCAGTGTAGGCTCCCATTTCAGAGGTTAGTTGCAAATTTTCAGTCACTTTCTTACAGTGGCCCCAAGGTGTAAATGAACAACATTTAAAATAACAGAATTACATTTGGAAAAACACAACAAAAACACAACAACATTTGAAAAAAACAAAATTACATTTGAAAAACCAGAATGACATTTGAAAAAAACGGAATTACATTAAGCCAAAGCGGAAGTGGCCGAAGCGGAAGTGGCCCGAATCACGTTTGGCTTAATGTAATTTGTTTTGTTTTTCCTAATGTGATTCCGGCCACTTCCGCTTTGGCTTAATGTAATTCCGTTTTTTCAAATGTCATTCTGTTTTTCAAATGTAATTTCGTTTTTTCAAATGTAATTTCGTTTTTTCAAATGTTGTTGTGTTTTTGTTGTGTTTTTCCAAATGTAATTCTGTTTTTTTTTTATGTTGTTCATTTACACCTTGGGGCCACCGTACTTTCTGCACAATAAATGTTACTTTTGGCAGTGATAGGGAGATTATTGACTGGAAAAGAAAAAATAATAAGCATGGTGTTTTAGCCCCAAGTGATGATGAGTGAGTTAGACAAGAGAGAGGAAGAAAGAAAGAGAGGGAACATGGCAGCTGATGAACAGGAACCTTGGTGAAGTTAAAAAGCACGGTTGGATTTACGATGCCAAATTTTCTTTGTTGATTTTTTTTCTTCTTGAAATTGGGGGTTGGGTTCCGGTTTGTTTATAGATGAAGCGGTTCTGTGCGCTGCCTCGGCCCACAGCTGGGATCCAGCTGCGAGAACCAACCTTTCCTCATCTGCTTTATCCATCCATCTCTCTCTCTCCCTCCTGTTCCTCTCAGTACTTCCTCTTCTCCCCTATTAAAAAAAAAAGTTTCAAAAGAATTCTTGTGGTTGGGACTTTACCTATTTGACACAAAGACACAGAGAAATTACATAAACGTAATACAAAGAAGAATGGAAAACAGGACTAGAGGTTTAAACTGTTAGATGGAAGAAAAAAAAAGAGAAAGGTGTACATGTTTGGATGTGCGTAGGAGGAGCGTAATGGAGGTAATGAGAGAGGAGGGAGGAGAGGGAAACCATGGTATGTAGAGGATGGTGGGTGGGCGGCCTAGAAAGCGAACAGAGTTGGGGGGAAAAGTTGGATTATGAAAAAGCGAAGGAACACTGAATTATGGCAGGGAACGAGGATGAAGGAAACATGCTCACATGTGTCGGTATAGCGGCACATCTGTCGTCCCGATAAAGCTGTTGAGACAGACGTCTGACTGCCTTTGAGAAGGTGGCGCTGCTCAACAGCTGGCTGCACGAATCAGTGCTTGTAGAGGCAAATGGAAACAATGAGAGGTGAACGGCTCCTAATCCTAAATCAAATACAATCAGCTCACTGACTCATCAAACCAAAAGTGATGAAACCGTAATTATCTCTGCAACAATGGTTGGATTGTACTGTTGCACCTAAATATTGTCCTTATTGGTAAGGTTGGAAGTATATTAAGCCATAATTACGTGGCACTGTGTGCATAAATATCACTACAAGAAGTATTTCTTATTATACCAACGAGAAAGACTTTCATTCAGTACTGCCGTTTTCTCTCCTTTTTGTGTTTTTTCCTTCTGTTTCTACTGATCTGTGTCATGTTGTGGCGCTTTCGCTGAAGCCGTCCAGTGCCTCGGCGTCTGTCATCAGTCACTCTGACTGTGTCAAGGGATCAACGTTTCAGTCTGCTATTTCTACAAAGTGAGCACCTCAGCAGTCAGACAGCTTTCTCTGCCCAGAGTTTACAGTGCAGGGATACGTAATGTGTGAAACGGTGGAGTTGAAACTTAGGTTATAGTGTTGACAAGAGGCTATTCTGTAGAGGATTTTGAGGACTCTATATAATTTTCATATCATTGCTGTCAAACAGAAAAAAATAGATCATTAGAAGCGCCTAAGTCACTTCAAATGGGCTTAGTAGGATAAAACTGATTGCTCAAGTCCTGAAATACAGTATACTGTACTGTTAAAGTTAGTTTTCAGAAGCATGTGTAAATGCAACTATCAAAATAATTATACATTTTAAGAAAATGTTCTGAAAGAGTTGCTAGCTAATACTTTTATGCATTGCCTCGCCTAGAATTTACCCCAGAAATGTGTATAAAAGCTGCTTTGATACAAGACAAGACTGCGTTTTTTGTGTTTTTATGCTCAAACTTGTAGAACTTCCAAAAACAGCAGTGTGGGAAAAAACTGCTGTTGACTTTATCCACAACGTGTCAATGATACGATGGGTGTAGGATGAGAAGAGACGATCAAAATAAAAGTGAAAATGTTTTTCTCGTTAACGTTTCTGTGATCACAGGAAAGAATTATTACAATATTCACGTTGATGTATACAGTAAAGTTTTAATGTAATATATTTTACTTTATTTTAACACCCTGGAAGCCAAAAATCTACTTGTGGAGCTCAATTTATTAAAAATATATAGATTAAGTTTAGTTTTAGACTTTAGTAATGTATAATTACATACAGGGGAGTGGTGGTGGTGCAGAGGTTAGAGAAGGTGGGCCTGTGATTGGAAGGTCGCCAGTTCGACTCCCCCCGAACACTGTTAAAAGTCATACTCTCCATTAGTTATCATAACTTTTTCTATAAGTTACTTCCAATTAGCATAATGAGTTATGTAATTTCAACTTAATTTCATGCGTTATTGGCATTTCAACTCAAGGATACGAGTCACTTCAGTGAAACACAAGTTGGAAAAAAACATTATTTGAAGTTGCGTTAACTTGTGTTTTTAAGGCAGCAATTGAACTCAAGTTTTTACGTTTAATCACCCTATTTATTGTTACAGTGAACCGATAACATCACAATGAGGGTGGAAATGGTGAAACACTCACCCCTGCCTCCACCTTCATTTGCCTCACTCTGGGCCCTTGAGCAAGGCCCTTAACCACCACCATCTGCTCCCAAAAACCAGGTCTCTTTTGAAAATGAGTCCTTGTGACTCAGTGTGAGACTACCTGAATAAATAAAGGTTAAATACAAATAAAATAATCAATTGTACGACTGAAAATGTATAGCACTGTGACGGACTGGAGACCTGTCCAGGGTGTCCCCCGCCTCTCGCACAGTGATGGCTGGATATGGGCACCAGTGACCCCCAGCAACCCGAAAAGTATAGACACGGGTAAAGATAATAATAATAATAATAATTAATTCAATTTATAACGCACTTTTCATTAGTGAAAATCTCAAAGTGCTACACATATATTGAATGCTACACACATTCATAAACCGGTGGCGGCAGACTACCATGCAAGGTGCTTTCCAGTCCTACCGGGAGCAACTCAGGGTTAAGTGTCTTGCCCAAGGACACAACGACACATGGTGCGGGTCCCGGGAGTCGAACCGCCAACTTTCCGATCGGGAGACGACTGCCATTACCACTACACCACGGCCGCGGATGGATGGAAATTGTAGCACTTTATTGCTGATATATCAAAAAAGTATTGTGTTCTTCTTTTTATATATTGTTTATTCTTATTTTATGGCAGCTCCGTTTGATTTTTGACACCTTCCTTAATATCACAATCCCACCACTGAAAGTCTTTTAAAAAAAAATTAACATTCTGCTGAGTTAAAAAAAAACTGTCTAAGACTTATTAAAACTATTTAAATCAAATTCAGCGTAACAGTTAATAAGTAGATTTGACATTAATCTCCTCCGCAGTAAGTCACTGAGTAAGACTTATTGTACATTACGGTGATGTCTCCATCCCTGTGGCCTTTCGGTGGTCACACCACTGGCCCTCACTACATTACAGCAGCTGCGAGGAATTCAAATCTGGGTAAAAAGGGGGGTAAAAAACACGGGATGGTTTGTTGGGAAGCGGGGGGCTTACAAAAACAAAGGCAGAACCTAAAAAACAAAGTTTACCACCAAAGGAAAACAACTGAGCCTGAAACATTTAGTGTTAGACGAGAGAAAGAAACACAAGGGAAGAGAAAAAGAAGCTGAAAATGAGGAAATCTGGACTGTGGTTGGCTGTAGGCTCATGCTCCGCCTTCTTCCTCCCCCCTCCCACCAATCCTCCATCTCCAGCACTAACAACAGAATCCCCCCACAAACCCAGCCACATCAGGAACGGCTGGCTACATTATAGCTGCCATTATCGTCTCTCAAGTCATAACAGCCAGAGAACACCCACCTCGACTGCTCCTCCGCCAGGAGGGGGTGGGGCGAAGGAATGAGCAGAAAGGGAATGAGGGAGAGGGTGGAGGCAATGGGGGAGGCGAGGGAGAAAGAGATAGTTCAGAGATACAGAGCAGTGGAAAAGGCGGAATGAGAGGAGTGGAACAGAGGGTGGAGGAAAAGAACCAAATATTTCAGATTGGGTGTTTACGCTTCATCCAACGAGCTCCGGGGATTTGGTTTTATTTCAGTGATGTGTGCAAATCCTGACCAGGTAATAGATTATTGCAAAAACACACACAAGCACCAGCATTTCCAACTAAGATTAGAGAAGAAATTAGGTTAGGAGGGTAGGAGATGTCATTACATGGCACTTGTGTGTGTGTGTGTGTGTTGGGGGGGCCGGTGTACATGTGTGAGCCCCAGTTTAGAGTTACGCCCAAGAGAAGAGCAGTGTAGAAGTACAGCGGAGCTGAGCCGAATCAGACCTTTTCACTGACACGACCAGTGACCTGTGAAAATGTCTGTCCTCTCAGGGGACTTCCTCGAGGGGAGGAGGAGCAGCACTTTATGAAAACTTCCCAAGTGGCCAAACAGGGCAAGCCTAAACAATGTTTCTCTTTGTGTGCCACAAAAACTATCACCTGAGATCTTAATCAACTGGGACTCCATCAGCCATTAGGGTTAAGTCATACAAAGTAGTACAGTCATTTCTTCTGACAATTATTGTTGTGATTTTTTGCTTTAAGCCATTTTAAAATGTTATAAACTGGTTTTCTTCTTATCTCTCAGAGAGAGAGCCTTTTTAGGGACTGTTGATCATTATATGCTGGTGAAGATTCTCAGTCGTCCAGGACATGATAAAACCAAAAAGGCGTTCAATACAAGATCAACTGGACTTTATTTGTTGCAGAAGACGTTTCGAACTCTATCCAGAGGGCTTTTTCAATTCACTGAAACAAACTGTGAGTGTGTGGAGTTATAACAGTCTTAAGAATCGTGATTCTTAAGACTGTTATAACTCCACACACTCACAGCTGGTGAAGATTCTCAGTCATCCAGGATATGATAAAATCAAAAAAGGCGTTCAATACAAGATCAACTGGACTTTATTTGTTACACCAACACACAAACAGAGTTGTGTAGTGTACGCAGTCCAGTGCAGCGAGGACTGCCCAGACCGCTACATTGGAGAAACTAAGCAGCCCATCCACAGAAGAATGTCCCAACACAGGAGAGCAACCTCCTCTGGACAAAACTCAGCTGTTCACCTCCACCTCACGGACAAGGGTCACTCTTTTGAGGACCAGAATGTGCAAATTTTGGACAGAGAGCACAGATGGTTTGAGAGGGGTGTGAAGGAAGCTGTTTATGTTAAGAGAGAAAAACCTTCTCTTAACAGAGGAGGAGGTCTGAGATTTCAACTTTCTAAGACTTATAACTCAGTTCTGGGGCTGATTCCCAAACGTTTTACACCGGATGGGAGCAGAGGTGTCTTGTCTGTGAATTAGACTAGCAAAGTTTTTTTGAGAAACCTCTGTTGTTGGTTTGGGAGGGTGTTTTTGTCAATTTACATACAGTTGTGTGTCTTCTGTCAGAGACCTCAAGGGAACTCCCTACTGTTAAGGTGTGATCTGTCAATTTACATGTACACTGTAAGATCTAATTAGTTGACCTTACTTAAAAAAAGTACGCAAACTCGTTGCCTCAAAAAAATTAAGCAAAGTAGTCTTAAGATTAGTGAGTAAGAAAAGCTAATCTTTTTTAAGTTTGCAGTACTAAATCAAGTAGTACAACTGATACAAAAAAAGTAAGTTCAGATAACTCATTAGTCATGCTTAGTGTTAACTTATTTTTTTTAATTTGTGTGGACTGATGTAAATTTAACCCCACTTAGAATTACTAAATACCTACAACTTACTACCAACTCATTTTTTTTTCAGTTAAATTAAATAAATAAATTTCCTAAATGGGTACTTGGTCCTTCCCCTCTCTGTAATTTCCTAGCTATTTTTGCTGTTAAAGGAGCTGTGTGTAACTTTTCTAACAATATATTTTTTAACATATTTCTTCACTCTGTCACGACCTCCTGACATACTGATTTTAGACAAGTAATCTCTGAAAAAAACTTGTCCCCTTGCTTCTCTAAAAGCATTTCTAAAAAGCCAAGGTGACACGCCGTTAACCAGCCAATAAAAACAGAGCTTGAATTTGAATCAGCCAATAAAAACAGAGCTTGAATTTGAATTTTAACAGAGCAAGGGTAACAGAGCCATATTTGGCTCTGAGGGGGAGGGACCAGAAACGTGTCTCTGTTCAAAATTTTCCTAAGTTCCAGCGTGTTCCAGAAATTACATACTGAACCTTTAAATAAAAGGTAAACACACCACAAACATATACTTAAAATTCAGCTGCAATAAAACATTTATTAAATAACTGCATCCTTGACAGTCCAAGAGTGAACAATAACATTTGATATCATTACTTTTCATTCCAATTCACCAATATAAATTTTTTTTTTTTTACACATGTAATAACCTTACAATAATCAAAAACATTACAATTCTACATCCTATTGCTTGAACGATGCTCTCAGCAACACCAGATGTTTGCAACTGTGCGACAACAGAGGCACACCCGTTCAGTATATTATTGTGGTTGGTAGACGGTGGAGTACTTACAGGAAAGTTTGTAGTGGCCGCCTGTGAAGTAGACGGTTCACTAACTTCATTCTGAGTGTCCACATTGTCAGCAGTATTAGTCCAAGCAACGTCTCTATAGAAATGAACAAGATGCACCCCAAGAGTTCTGTGCCTTGCAGGGGATGGTCTTGTGATCAATGATGATGTAGTATCTTTGGATGTTGCTCGTTTTCTCCAACACACAGGAGGAAGGGCTGTCCTGGTTGCACACCACCAAGGAAGGTTTCGACACTGGCTCCCATCTTTGACAAAATGTAAAGAGAAATAATAAAAATCATGAAATATAGAACCGCTACATTCAAATAGCTAACAAAGCCAATAAGAAAATGCTTCAGCACAAGATATAGGATCTGAATAACTGAATAAAATACAGTACGATTTGCATACCTGTAAAGATCTCACAACATGGTCCACAGCTTGACATGAGCTGATTTTTGCACTCTTCCTGTGGCCTTTGGAGGTAGGTGGAAGAAGTTGAAGCTACATTCTGAGTGTCCACATTGTCCGCAGTATTAGTCCAAGCAGTGTCTCTATGGAAATGAACAAGATGCACCCCAACAGTTCTGTGCCTTGCAGTGGATGGTCTTGTGATCAATGATGTTGTATCTTTGGATGTTGCTCATTTTCTCCAACACACAGGAGGAAGGGCTGTCCTGGTTCCACACCACCAAGGAAGGTTTTGACACTGGCTCCCATCTTTGACAAAATGTAAAGAGAAATAATAAAAATCATGAAATATAGAACCGCTACATTCAAATAGCTAACAAAGCCAATAAGAAAATGCTTCAGCACAAGATATAGAATCTGAATAACCGAATAAAATACAGTACGATTTGCATACCTGTAAAGATCTCACAACATGGTCCACAGCTTGACATGAGCTGATTTGTGCACTCTTCCTGTGGCCTTTGGAGGTAGGTGGAAGAAGTTGAAGCTACAGCAGAATGCGTGACAGGTCACAGTCCCAGCCTAGGGGGAAAATAACAGACACATTCAGATAATACACAACTCATATTTAAAAGAGAAGAGAGCCAAATTAACCAGACTTACCTTTATCTTGTGCCATCAATGTTCTCAGTTCATCATGTTCATCCAAAATAACTTGTTCACCAGGTTTAGCCTGGAGAGCATTTCTCACCATCTATAAGATTAAACATGACAAAGTCAGAATTTCCATCAATATTCATCATCATCAGTTTAACAGCAAAATATTTTTGTACGTAATATTTTACATAATTTGTTACAAAAGCTGCACACCTCTTTAGCTGCTTCTCGTTCAGCATGTGTTGTCGTCCCTCCATTTGTGTGAACAATCACTGTGGAACCAGATGAATCAAGAGGATGCTAGCAAGGAGTCTCCAGAAACGGACACAGATGAGCTTTCTGACATGGTTGACTCCAACGAAGTAGATGATAAATCATGTTGAAGCACAACTGGGAACAGTTGAAAAAATGTATAAGTGCAAAAACATAATTAGTTACAAATATTCATTTATGATCTACTTCCCCAACTACGCTGAACCTCACCTGCTGACTTCTTGGTTGTCACCCTAACAGTAAGGTTCCCTGATATAAAAACTCATGGCATTGAACACCTAATTACCCATTATCTGATGAAGTATGCAACCCTGTTGCTCCACTCAGCTGGCGTGTTGTGTTGCCTTGTCGCTCACATCACAGGTGGAGCTGCAGGATAAAAGATGAAGACAAAAAGGGTAGAAAAGGTGAGGATGAGGATTTAGATGAAGAGGTGATACGTGTGTGGTAGTTCGTGTCTGTTGTGATGCGTTTAATAAAGGCATCAAGTTCAAGAATTACTTTTAAATTTGTCTCTGCACTGCGCTGAGTGGAGCTCTATGGCGCTGGCTCCACTAACAAGCTTAATTTATTTTTTGTTATCCCAACAGTTAAAGTAAACAAATAAAAACAACTAATAAATGGCTCATGTTCATAAAAAGCTTGGAGTTTAGAGCAAGACTCCGTGTGCTATTTCTCCAGTGGTGGAGAAAGTACTCAAACATTGTACTTAAGTAAAAGTACAAATAAACAGACAAAAATGTACTCTAGTAAAAGTAGAAGTACCATATTAATATTTTTACTTAAGTAAAAGTAAATAAATACTTGCTTTTAAAAATACTTAAAGTATTAAAGTAAAAGTACTTGCTGAATGTATTAACTAATGCAATGGTCTACAATACCATTAAGTGTGTGTACTGTATGCATATATTCTGTAATACATTAATAGTGTTGAGCCATTTTAATGAACAATGCTGCAGATAATGCATGTTTTTATTGTGTTTACTCTGTGACACAGTTCACACTTGGACTTTTGATTCTGTGTGCCAGAATTTCAGTGATGAGTTAAATACCATTAAGCAAAATAAGAAAGAGGAATGATTATACCTTTGAAAGTTTTTATTTAACACAAAATAAAACCAATGTGTCATTTTAACTGCAGTAAACACATTTAAGTAAAAGTTGTCTGTTTGAAAAAAGGAGCATTAGACACAACTAACAAAGGAATAGATCACTTCAACTCGTTTGTCATCAACTCTAGTTAAAATATTGTCTAGTCAATCTTGTAATGGATCAACAATGAGCAATACTTTAACTTCCTGACAACATTTTCAAAACTTGGACCTGAGTGTTGAGACATTTGGAGAAATCTCTTGTCTCCTAACATCCCATGAACTGACACATTTTAATATTGCAGCAAGAATTTCTTGTTCAAGTTCAGAAGAAGTTGGTTTTCAAAGTTTTTGAGTCCATGTCTGGCTCTTTAGGGAGAGAGAATCTGTCCTGCTGTACTGAACAGTCTTTCAATAGTCTTTCAATAATATTTCAATAGTCTTTCAATAATATTTCAATAAAGCCATGGGTGTTGTGTATCTTCTGGATGAATCTTTGTGGTGGAATCCATTTTGTGTGTGTTAGTGGTGCTGTGGGTGCTCCCAGCTAAATGACTTATACACAAGAATATACATCATTGGTCCAGCTCTTCTTGAAGGCAGGTCTAATGTTACCTGTCCACTTTGCAGTGATTCAGTGGACCAACTCCCCTCTCAACATCAGTTACTTTCAAACTAACGACAAATCAAAAAGTTGCAACGTGAATGTAACTTGTAACTCAACACATTATAGAAATGTAGTGTAGTAGAAAGTACAGATACTTCATGTAAAATGTAGTGCAGTAAAAGTAAAAGTACCCACATTTAATTCTACTTAAGTAAAGTACAGATACATGAAAAATATACTTAAGTACAGTAATAAAGTATTTGTACTTAGTTACATCCCACCACTGTATTTCTCTAGGAACCTTCCAGCAGCAACATGGCCGCCCGTATCTCAGAGCTTGTTTTGATATGAAGAGAACGACATGACAGCTAAACATGTTCACTCAGATGTCCGTCAGATTTTTCTAACAGTTTTAATGTTTGGTTAGCAGGACACCGTGTTATGATGACAGCTACCTTTAGCCTCTCTGTTAGCTAAAACCCCCGCTAGCTTAGCCTCTCGCAAACGTTGCATTTTTTTAATTTATACCATGATATCCAAACGCAACGTTAAGCACACCATGTATATTGCGAAAAGGGAAAATTAATATTGCAGTCATAAAAAAATATACATGCAAAAACTTACGGTACTTTGTCACGATTTAGCTCCAGACTTGATCCTCCCGCTTTCAAGTACGTTTGAAAAAACACGTCACAGACGCATTGAATTCTGGGAGTGACTTCTTCTTCTTCTTGATGAGGTTTTCTTGGCGGTTGGCAAAAAACGTTGAGGTCGCATTACCGCCACCTACCGGTACTGGGAGTAACTCTTGTCAGGCGTTGAACACATGACAGATTTTGGGAAACTAACATTCATATTGTTAATCTAGACCAAAGAAGTGTTGAATTGACTACAGATTTTTAACAGACAACACCAACACTGTAAATCTAACACTTTTGATTTTGCTGTGTACAGCTCTTGTGATAATCATCTCATGTACTCATTACATATGCAGTGATTTAAAATAAAAAAAATATTTTCCTCTCAAATGTAGTGGAGTAAACGTAGAAAGTGATTAAAAAAATAAAAAGAACAGTGGTGCAACTTCCAACACAGAAAGAAAGCACACTTATCAAAAACTTACTTTTTCTAAATGAAACGAGCTCAAGTTAACTGAGCTACTGAGATTTTTTGACCAAAAAGTACAAGTAACTTACTAAAAGTGAGTCTTAATCACTATTTGATGAAAACTAATTTAAGTCAACTTACTATTTTTAATTAAATACCATGTTTCCATTTACAGTGTATATATATATATATATATATATATATATATTTATCCCTCTACTTCAGATTGTTTATTAGCCCACTAGGTGAATCTCTGCTTTCAAATTTGAGGGTAATATTAACAGCAACGTGTCCAGAACCCACTTGTGCTGTGCACAAGTAAACATTTGGTACAGAACAGAAGAATTGGCCGCTCCAGGGCTGACTATGGCAGACTGCAGGCTCAATCAAAACCAAGCCGTTGTTGGCAAATGGACCAGGCTGACACTCCTTGGAGTCTATCCGGTGTAGAACAAGTAAAAAAAAAAAAAGAAAAGAAAAAGAAACACACCCTGGTGTTGTGCACGGGTAAACATTTAGGAAAAAATGATAACAGGGCGGCATGGTGGCTCAGCTGGTAGCGCTGCCACCTCTCAGCGAGAAGGACACCAGCTTGAATCCCAGCCAAGAGTCTTACAGAGTTTGCATGTTCTCTCCGTGCATGTGTGGGTTTTATTCAGATACTAATGTTTCATCCTGCCACAGGACAAAAACATTTATTTTTTTCATTAACCTTTATTTAGGCAGGTTGATCCCATTGAGTCTCGAGGACTCATTTACAAGAGAGACCTGGTTTCAACAAAGAATGACGACAACAGCGACAACATAGACAATCATAAGAGAGGCATACAGATTTTTTTTAACAAGTTAAAAAAAAGATGTCAAAGTAGCAAAACAGACTGATTATAAGGCAAATGTAGAAAACTATGTTAGTCTGATTGATTGGTAACTCTAAATTGTCCCTAGGTGTGAGTGAGAGAGTGGTTGTTTGTGTCCACGTGATGGACTGGAGACCTGCCCAGGGTGTCCCCCACTTCTTGTACAGTGACTGCTGGATATGAGCACCAGTGACCCCCCACAATCTGAAAAGGAAAAAGCGAGTAAAGATAATGGATGGATGATCAAAACAAACAAAACTAACAAAAAAGTAAAAAATAAACAAATTGCACCATGTATGACAGGCAGATTTTTGCAGACATGACCAAAAACAAATTACAGTATCATAGCTGGTTACTGAATGTACATTTTAAAAATTGTCATTAAAGATTATTTTCTTTTTTTGTTAAAAAATGAATTGCTGAGTTTTACAAAACTAAAGATCCTCAAGGCACTAAAATGTTTCAGTAGCCATTTAATTATTTTTTCAGGCAGTTTTGCTTTGAGATGATGGAGACGTACAGAGAGGGTCAGAAAGAACTCCATTGTGTCTTTGTGGGTTTAGAAAAAGCATGGGTGCTGAGGGAGGAGGTGTGGTATTACATCAGGAAATCTGGCATGGCAAAGTACTGTACGTCAGACTGGGGCAGAACATGTATGAGGACAGACTTGTATGGTACAGCGGGACACCTCGCTGTGGTGACTCCTGAAGAGTGAACAGCTGAAAAGAGGAAGTAAGGTGGTACAAGTTTGCTGGAGGTTAAATAGGTATCAAATATCAGCTGATTAATCAGTTTGTATTTGTTCCTGGTTTACTAAGGCTGCAGAGAAATTGGGTACCAAATGACTGATCGCTCATCTAAATTAAAGCCAGTCTGCATTCTTCTGCTCTCATTGCCACCACCATTCTTCAGCCGCAAGCTGTTGTCATAGTTTTAATAAAAAGTACCTCAGCTTATCATGTTTGCTTTTCCATACAGATTCACTTTGAATAAGTGACCTACAAAGGTCCTTCAAAACCTGTTTGCAAGTAGAAGAACAGACAACAGGTGTTCACACACACACACACACACACACACACAAAATACTTGTAATTTGATTTAGATTTTTTTCCTATTTGCTGTTTTTCTGTCAGAATGATCCCTGGGACCTTAATTGTAAGACTGAGGCCGCCTGGTCATTTGAGGGTTGGTAAATAATTAACAGATACAAATATTGTTAATAAAATCATTTTACTTAGTAATAAGTGTGCAAAATCCTACGACAGCACTTTAGGGCCACACTTAAAACAAAAAACAAAAAGTTAAAGCCATAAGATTACGAGAATAAAGTCGTATAATTACGAGAATAAAGTCGTAAGAGACTTCTTTTTTTTTTTTTTAACAGTTAATTTTTTTTTCACGAGTCCCCAATTTATCATAAAATGAAAATGTTCACTTCTCTATTCATTCATTCATTCAACCTTTATTTATACAGGCTAGCCTCGTTGAGTCACGGGGACTCATTTACAAGAGGGACCTGTCTCACTCACACCAAACAACCATCCACTCTCACACTCACACCTAGGGTCAATTTAGAGTCACCAATCAGCCTAACAAGCATGTTTTTTGGTCTGTGGGAGGAAACCGGAGTACCCGGAGGAAACCCACGCATGCACGGGGAGAACATGCAAACTCCACCCAGAAAGGCCCCGGACCGGGATTTGAACCGGCAACCTTCTCGCTGAGAGGCAGCAGCTCTACCAGTTATAAAAGTATTGTGGTTAAAAATGTTATTTGTATTTAATTTAATTTTTTTTCATAACTTTATTGAAATGTATTAACAAAGATACAGACGGTAAAAAAAAAACATGAATAATTATCTAAAAATTCTGGAGCTTGACTGTACTGTATTATTATTTGGGGGTAGAAATAAAAAGTTGAACTGCTGTCCCCAGAAATGTGCGATCTGATTGGCTAATGTAAAATACGTCACTTCCTGTAGCGCATGCGTCCTGTATGACAGTTCCGTCACGTTGACTTCGGCGGCTTTCGTCCTTATTATCCTGACCCCAGCACGTTTATTTGTAAATGAAATCAGCTGACACAGCTTCCACGTAATATTTTCGAACTGAGCCGCAGGTGAGTGTTTATTTTTATTTTTCTGAAGGCTTCACGGCCCGGAAACGTGCGCATCGCCTTCAGGCTTCCGTAGTTAGCTGTTAGCTTAGCTGCATGTTTACGCAAGGTTACAGGACCCTGGCTGTGAGGCTTAAATCGTTGAAATTTGCAAAAAAATATAACGTTTCTTGTCATTTCAGATCATGGCTCTGCACAGACTCACCCTCCGGCTACGGTCAACAGTAAGATCAACATTTTTGTGTTTTTAATTGCACACTAGAAGCCAGCAACACCTTTTAGGATGAGTTCAGGTTCATGTGCATCAATCGGTGTTAACAAGTTTTTATCCTGTAACTTGAGACATGAAATGCATCTAGTAAAAATGAAAGCAAACAAATGTCATTAATTTAAACAACAGAAAATATAAAGGCAGTGTAGGTAAGTCATGTGCAACATACTAACAACAGAAGAGAAAATATAATGAAAATATTCACTGTAAGAAAAAGTTAACATTACATTCAAATATGGGACGCAACAGAGAAAGCATCATGTAAATTATTTGGTCTTCAAAAACGTGTATTGTGTCTACGAGAGGATTTCATATTTGAATTGTTTTTTGGTAAGGCTGTTCAAACTGGGTTCTGTTCAGGTAACACATGTCCGGGCTCTTCATACCAGTGGATCATGTAGACTGCAGCAGGAGGCAGCGGCTCACGAGGAGCCAGAATGTGTGTTCTCGGTCCTCAGGACACAGGAGAACGACCCGGTAATGTTTTATAATGACCTAAAGACACTTGAAGTATAGCCACTAAAATGCATTATATGATCAGACTTCGATTAGCAAAGGTCCAAAAATCATTATTTACCTCCATCTCCTTTTAAAATGGTAATTATTAAATAAGTAATGCATCTAGTGCAGTAAGTTAATAACACTTACTCAGATTAATCCTAATTAAATCAACTGAATTATAAAAAAGGATTTAGACGTTCTGCTGGGTCGTTGTATCGTTTCAAAGGGGTTTATATACTTTTAAAACAAGTTAAATGGCCACATAAGTAATCAAAGATGTATTGTGGACTTTATGAAAATAGATTTAAAATGTCCCTATTTAAAAGGCAATAAAAATGTAAAAAAAGTGACTGTTTTGCAACAAATATCAATGTTTGCTGTGGCACTATGAATGAAATAAACTACTGTATTGTTCCTATTGTGGGTATTTTCCTGAGCTGACAGTGGAAGTACAAGTCTGTGTAATAATAACTAAAGATACTACAGTATAAGATTATCATGAATAACATTATACAGTAATAATGTTGCAACAATTCTAAAGTGGGGAATGTAGCACAAAGGGGACAACATTAAATTGTTGGTTCTAAAATGTAAAAAAGTTTTTTGATTGCAGTTGTGCAGCATTAGGCTCAACTTTGCTGCACACTTTCGTTGTTTTGAGGTTTTGAACCATTTTGGTTGCAGCTAAACAAACCTCAAAGAGGGCAAACATACAGTATGACCCATGCTGGCGCAAAACGTTAAAAGATTTCAGGCTGCAGGATAAAAACGTTCAAGAATTAATTTGAGATTTGTATGATGAGGAGTCCACAAACACACCACTTGGTGATCTCTTGTACTACATATACTCTTTAATCAACTAATGAATCCAAGTATGCTTTCACATGTAGCTCTTATAAAATTATTATTTTTTCCATCCAGCTGCTTTTGTGCTGGCTGGGAAATCCCTTCGTTTAACGTTTGTCGTCATTGTGAACCACAGGGGATCCCCTTAAATTCAGATATCACTCCAGACCAGTAAAATTAGTGTTTTTAAACAGGCAGGTTTTTTTTTTGCCAGGTGATAAATCATCACATTTAAACAAACTATAATTTTGAAGGTTTTGAGATGGAGAATTTTAAAAATAACCCCATGTCGAAGAATTCCTCATTGTGACTTGTTTAGCCAATTTCTAATGAAACCCTGTTTTGATTGGGGTCCTTCGAGACTCTTGTTTTGACGGATGCCATTCAAATGAAATGTTTTTCTCCCATATTTCTCCCCTTTCAGGCTAATCACTCAAAGAAACTCGTCAACCATTTCTACACTTTGCCTCCCGCTCACACCCGCCTCCTGTTCCCTCAAGGCTTCCCCTATCGCTTTCAGCAGCAGGCAAGCGCAGAAATAAAACCATAACACATGACGCGTTTTGACAGCTTTCAGTTTTTAAATGTAAACTAAAAAAATATCACAGCCATGGGTGTAAATGTTCCTGATGTGCTTCTTAGGTAAAGGCGTTTAATGAAGCCTGCATCATGGTGAGGCCGCCAGCCCTGGAGGTCATCTCTTACCTGAAACAAACAGACTTCAGCAAACCTGCCCTGAGATATTTATTCTGTATCCTTCCAAACACACGTTCTGACAGAACAACACATGTTTTCTTGATTTTTGTCCTTATCAAAGTGTTCAGATGGGTTGAGGGGTAGTGGGAAAACA
>JBBPBX010050030.1:0-16402 GCA_038048925.1 Garcialebias charrua | reverse complement strand
ATAAAACTGAACTGAAATGGCTTAAGGACAAAGATGAGGAAAATGGTAAAACCACAGATTTAGGAAAACAATGAACAACATGTGATGGCCATTAACAACTAAAAACCAGATGTGGAAGCATGCAACGTTCTCAAGAAGAACAAAGAGAAACCATTTCAAAATATATCAGGAAATAAAGTTAAAAGAGAGGAAAAACCAATTGACAACAACAATAAATTCAAACAAAACCACCCCAATCATTTTATTGCTCTATGGCTTATGATAAAATTTACCTTTAAACCAGAATGTCTCTACTTTGCCCCATTAATGTTCCTTTTTATGGGGCGGGGGTTATGATATGAAACTGAAATTCATCATTTATCAATGTGACCATCTGTCAATTCGGCTGCCTCACCCAACATGACTGATGTAGTTTTGGTGAAGTTGTATGCTAAACATGTTGCAATCTAAATCCACCCAACAAGATATTTTCCTAAAATTAAGTCACCATAAATGCAAAGATCTAAATTTGTTAATGTTAGTTGTTGTTATTGCTGTTGTGCAGGTAAGTGAAGTGCAAACATTAATTCATTAGGATGCAGTGCGTGGGCTACACGAAACTGAAAACAAGCTGTACACCAACGGATTCATTAATCTAGACATGCAGTGCACAAACAACCTGCCCACATATCACAGCCACATGCCAGCGCTGCTCAGCATCTGTACCTCACAGCGAACCAAACCTGCCACAGCAATATGACGGGCAGAGAAATGATTCACTCATTCCTTTTGGCCCATTACAATGCATTACACCTGCATTCCTGCCTCCTCTGTCATGATTATTTATTCCTGTCCTGTAATTAGACCTGGCTGCAAAAAAAAAAGTCAATCTGTTTACTCCAGTGTTTCTCTCATTATTTCTGAGCTACATCCCCAAGAGAATCGCTCTGCATGTAGCCTATGGTGCACGGAGTCAGGGCTGTTTTCAGCACTGATAGATTACCCTTCTTTTGTTCTCTTAAGGAAGCAGCACTCCTTTTTTCTTAGCAGTCATGCAACTAAAGCTAGGTCATTTGCATGCAATCTATGTGTGCAACCTGTCTGAACAGTAGACAAAGGCTCAGTGTGCACACAGGGTGAAGGACGTTTTCTTTGAAGACTTTTCAAATCAAACTTTTGTCGGTATATTGAAGAAGATCTTAGGATTCGTTGGTTTGGGTTCAGCTATTTCCTGTAAAAGGTCAAAGAATAAATATTTGATTATGTACAACATAAATTTATTTTTTCACATTTACTGTTATCACTTTTTCTCTTTTTCTTTTAGCTGATTGCTTCTGCAGAGGTTGCCTGCACAGGGAGCAAATTTGCACACATTTGGCAATCATTTCCCTCCTTGATGTAACCTTGGCTTGAACCTGCAGCCTCGGTATTACAAGACCTCGGCACAAACCGAGCTACCGTGACAAGGTTTTGACCAATTAATGTCAATTAAAAGGCAAATTTTCGCAACCAACACCACAAATCCAAGCAGAGAGTCAACCAAGAGAAGTCCTTCTCCAGTAGTTACATTCAATAACAATCAAAAAAGACAGTGGTGCTCAGATCGTCTACTGTCTGGCACCAACAGGCCTTGCTGGAAATCACACATCCCTGAGCAGAGTTGCTCACAGCTTGTCTCAGCAGGCTGCTTGTTAACAGGATAGCGCCTCCAAATCTGCTCCCACAACACCTCCCAGCACGGGTCATTACAGCAGAGAGCACTGCTGATTACCAGTCCGATCAGGACACTGAAGCAGTCCCACCAATCAGCCCCAAATGCACAGAGGGATGAGCAGTACATAAGCAGGCGATGGATGGGAGTTAAAACAATAACCTTAAATAAATTGGAGAATGTCTTAGAGAGAGAGAGAGGTGGAGCTGTGGTTCTAAAGCATTATTATCACACGAACAGCAGATGAATGGATCTGGTGCGATACTACGAACACAAACACCAGTCCATGTGTGTCTGTGCAATTACAGCACATTTACTGCACCAGCTGCTGCATAAATCGAGGCGTTGGAGCAACATGGTGTGACAAACGCCACCAGGAGATTGAACAGTTGCTGGGTTTGAAAGTGAAATGTATTCACGCTTGAAGTTGTGCTAGGGAATATTAAGTTGCTGGTGCAATCAGAGGTTATGGGGGCTCTATCGTAAAAACAACAAATAAACAAAACAATCAGTTTGATTAATTCAGAGTGATTGATTACTACAAGCGGCAAGCATTTCTTGGAAAGTGGTGGTGGAAATACAGAATCAGAAAATATTAACATAATATTTCAAGTAAACTTTTCCAGGAAGGCTGTGAAGTGTGATTCCTTATAGTTGGGCTACCATCATGGTCCACTACTCAGCAGGGGTTGTCCTGGTTCTCCATGCAACATTGGACAAACATTTCAACCATGATAGACCCACAACGTCCAGAGTCTTCAACATCTCAGGGCAACTCTTAGAGCCCTGCCAGAGAGAAGCTTTTTACCATGGCAGCCTGTGCTATAGTAATCAAGAGCGTCAAGTTTTCCTTTCCCTGTCTGACAGGATCTCTAGTGTAGGTCAGCAGTTCCCTTCCTGAACCAGGCCCAGTCTGCAGTGAGGACTACAATAGCCCCTCGCTACTTTGAGGTTTGACTTTGGCAGACTCAGTCTTTCGCGGTTTTTCAAAGTAAGATTTTACACGACAAAAAGACTGTCAACTTTAATATTTACTCATGCGATTAGGACAGTATGTGATATAGTAAAAAGTTAACAAATAAAAAGTACTTCAGAAAGGCACCGCCATTTTGTAGTTTTCTCTCAAAAAGCCTTTACTGTATCGCTAGTCAAAAGGACTACATTACCCAGAAGCCAACAGTCCTCCCAGGCCTTGCTTTCTGTTGAAATGGAGGGAAAGTTTTGATCTGATCCAAAAAGTTTGTTCCTTATTCATAATGACTTTGTCGCTCAGTGGATGCAGAGAGCCACACGGAACCAAACGGGAATTGGACCAGAACCAGATTCCCAGCCTCTTCAGTCAAGCTGAGTGCTGCTTGCTGCTCGATGAGGCTTCTCGTGCCGGGAGGTGTTGCTTTGAGGTCCAGTGTCTTCTCCGGAGCTTACCGGGGCTTTTTTCATGGACTCGATTGGGACCATTGGTTTTGTGCTGGCTCTCTGAAGGTCCAGCTCTCTCTACAAGCGTCTGGTGCTCAACAGCTGCAGAAAGCCAATCAGAACCGGAGCAGAACCGGACCAAGGCTGGTGAGTACCCAAATAAAATGTTGCAGTACATAACTACTGTGCAGTGCATATACTGTACTTATGTTGTTAAAATTACATAGGTTTAAGAGTTTAGAAAATTGCAAGAGTGTGGGAAGGGTTTATAAAGCCTTAATATATATACTGTATATATAAATACAAAAATCAATAGTGTTCCTACTTCGCAGAAAGTAGCCCCTGCAATAAACAAGGGACTACTGTACTTTCTTTACATGGGTCATTAAACAGTTTGCCAGAATCTCATTGAGGACAACAGAAAGTACAGTATTTCCCAATGGCCTCATCAGATTTACTCCTACTGTATGTTCAAGTTTTTTCTACTACAACCCCAGGAGCTGCAGCCCTTTTACCACCCTGTACATGTCATCTTTGAGGTTTTTGGAGCAGACAATTGCTGAAGACCTCCTTCTTCAACTTCATGGCCTGCATATCTACTGGTTGTCAACTAATTAGTCCTCAGTTACCACCATAACAAACACCAATGACCCGTTGGCCACAGCTCCTGAAAGCTACGTCTGGATTAGAGACCTTAAATATGGCCCAGTTGGATGTCCTCAAGTATCTGCAATAAACCTTCTGAGGTACGAGTTGAAGTTATCTTGGATGGGGCTTTTTACATTTAATGTTATATTCACTCCAGTTTTTAATATTTTTCTTGTTCATATGTGGAAAACAGTTTAATTTCAAGGATGTTTTAGTACACATGGACATAAATTTCAGTCCAAGGACCACAAGCAGCCCTTGGATCATCAGTCTGGCTTAGTGTAACATCCTCAAACAAAAACAAAAGACATTCAAACATTAAAAAAGGGATTGTGTTGAAGGGTCTTGAGGGGTTTTGTTTTCGGGCAGGATAGGTCTAAACTTTGCTTTGTCAGAATTTTTTTTTGTAAGCTCATTCATCCAGGTAGATAACAACAAAAATGGTTAAATCATGTCCTCTGGACCAGTTTCTTTAAGTGAAGAAACGGTTCATTCCCCATCCAGAGGACTTTGTCAGTCTGCAGCTTGCCAAGATCCGTCCCATAAGTGGCCTTCACTGCTGTGTTTTAAGCCAACCTCCTGTTGGAATCTCAGAAGCAGGCTTTTTAACACGTGCAAACAGAGCCCACCCATCCGAAACCATCAATCATCAATAACAGCAATCACATGTTTTAGGCCAGGTGGCCAACTTGCTACTCACAGAAACAGCATGAGGATAAGGCCAAAGTGGTTCAGAAAAATGCTTGTAAGCTCAATCCTCCAGGTAGATAACAACAAAAATGGTTAAATCATGTCATCTGGACCTGTTTCATTTTGTTTCACGGTTCATTCTCCATCCAGAGGACTTCGTCAGTCTGCAGCTTGCCAGCTGTCCCATTGGTAGCCTTCATTTCTGTGTTTTAAGCCAACCTCAAGAGAGGACATGGAGGTGGTTGGAGTGAGGACAGAGCATGCAGAGGGAGCTTGTGTGTTTGCCCAGAAACATGAAAAATTAGAGGGAACATTGCTGTTTACATGTTTTGATCACATAGATGACACTTAATGAGACATTTGCGTTAACATTTATAAATTAATGTTTGAAACAAAATGACTTGTGTAAACCTTGCTGAGTATGAAAACCTGGAAAACTGTTTGGTTTCAGACAATAAAACATTTTCTTCAACATTTTACGAAAACCTGCATATTATTTATATTTCAGTCTTACAAAGTTAAGCATGGTGATTAATCATGATTAATCACAGCCCCAGAGTGTGATTAATCTGATTACATTTTTTAATCAAGTGACAGCACTAACTGAAATATAACTATTGAATGGAACTTTAATAAATAAAAATAAATGTGGCTGTAGATGAGCGATATGCAACTAGATTCAAATTAGATCCTGTCCATATTGTGTTGATTCTTTTTTTAATTAATTTAGTCTGTACTGAAGTGAAAACAACTGAACAACTTATGACTGGATTTTTTTTTATTTTTTACTTTTTCTGTATAAAGCTTAAATATTGCCATAAATGAATTAAACTGAAGATAACTGAAATATTTTTTAATTTTTGAGCTGTAGTTTTTTAGTAAGGTAAAAGTATTATTTCACCAAAGCTACCCTTTCTTCTTCTACAGTAGAAGTAATTGCCTGCAATGGCAGGAAATCGAGTCGGCCTGTTCTTTGAATTCTGAATACCTTACAGAAACTTTCTTGACATTGTCACATCTCTGGGGAGTTTATTCAGAAGCTTTTCTTTCAGTGCTGACATTTTATCTGACACCTGCCACTGCCAATTAAGTTCCCCACAACCTTTAGACAGCAAACTTGTCTCATAAAAGTTTTAATACTGAACACATTTTTTAGCTCTTTGCTGTACAGAAATCTTTTTGGTGTTATGCAGTTATTTATATTTTATTTTGTAAAAGAAGAAAAAAACGTAATCATTTTAGGTTCCATTTTATTCATCCATGCTCAAAATGTTCAGTTATCAATGTCATTAAGAGAGGGTTTGAGTCATCACAGTTCTTGTTTTAGTCATTACTGTGAAGCACAAAAGAAACAATTCAGTGTCAATCTGATCCTAAAATGTCAGCCACTGCTCATCTAAAATGGATGATGAGGTTTGATTTCTCAGTGATGGAGAAGTTCTGGCAGTAGTACATGCATGCGTGTCACTGAACCTGGGATGGATGAAAGGAATGATAAAACCTGGAAATAACTTTGCATTTAGGCTCAAGCTTTTATTTTAAACAAACTCTATTTAAATGAGTTGTGACTGTCTTTGCCAGTGAAATGCATTACTTTTTCTAATAGCATGCATAATATTTATTGCCAATTCTTTGCTTAGGTTTAGGTTTATTTGTCATATGCAGGTCAACACAAGGTCAACAATGCAATGAAATGCTCAGGACGAGAAGAACCATCTTGACTCATGAAAAAAAGATAAATACATAAAAGTGACCAAAGCATGCAACAACAATACAAAACAAAGTGCCAAAAGTGAAAAAGAGATACATCTACAGCAGCAAAGTCTTATTAGCAGAGTGGTTCTGTTGGCACCATGGTCCTGTTAGCACCATGGTCCTGTTAGCAGTGAGGTTCTGTTAGCACCATTGTACTGTTAGCACCATGGTCCTGTTAGCATTTAGCAGTGAGGTTCTGTTAGCACCATGGTCCTGTTAGCACCATGGTCCTGTTAGCACCATGGTCCTGTTAGCAGTGAGGTTCTGTTAGCACCATGGTCCTGTTAGCACCATGGTCCTGTTAGCAGTGAGGTTCTGTTAGCACCATGATCCTGTTAGCACCATGGTCCTGTTAGCAGTGAGGTTCTGTTAGCACCATGGTACTATTAGCACCATGGTCCTGTTAGCACCATGGTACTGTAAGATGATTTATTTTGATTTGTTTTGATGTAAGATGATTTATTTGGGCAGTTATGTATTTAGGTTACTGTGTCTTTAAGAGATTTCTTCTTCGTGGGTTTTTGGGTGTGTTCAGGCTGAGCGGGCGAAACAGCCGCAGACGCGGGCTGCGTTCATGAGGGAGTGACGTTGTATTGAAGAACTGAATAAAGTTCGTGCAGCCAAGCTATTCCCTTTCAGCGTGATTACTCTTTCTCCACCCCACGACCTTCGGATGTGTTTGTGACACTTCTCCACCTCAAGCGGTGGTGTTACACTGGTGGCAGCGGGTTTGTGGACGCTTTCAGCGATTGGAGCGGTGAGCACATGCTTAGCATGCTATTAGCCAGATAGCTAATGCTGCACATGCTGATAGGCGCATTTAGCTGCTGCTGAGGACGGACTTTTTTTTTCTCCTCCATTTCTTTTTTTTCTGCTGCTAGTTACAACGACCAATACTCAGTTATGGAGAGTAATTTTTGGGAACAAGTGCCTTTTCATTCTGCTGCTGGCCGTGCCAGGCCACAGTACAGCCACGTCTTTGTGGGGGATGAAAAAGAGGACTTTTCTAACTGGTGCAGACGTTTCGAAGTGACTGTTGCTGCTGATCCTGATGCTAATGAGGATAGTTTGGCCAAACTGTTACCTACATGCTTGGGGGGAGCTGCTTTTAGTTACTGGGACAGTTTATCCGATGCAGTTAAAACAGACTATTCGGCCACGAAGGAAAAGCTGAAAAGCGTGTTTGGACAAACTGCTTATTTGTCGACTTTCCAGAGCTACATTAATGCACGCAGCCGCCTCCCTGGTGAAGCTCTCCCTGTGTTCGCTGCAGAAATTTGCCGTCTGGTCGAGGAAGCTTTTCCAACTTATGGCGATAATGCTAAACAGGGAGAAAAATTTAGACGCTTTATTGCTGGACTTGACCCATACCTCCAACTGCGATGTCATGAACAGGGGGTTAAAACATTGGAGACTGCGCTACAGTTGGCTATTCAAATTGAAGCTGCTCACCAAGCTACTAGAGTGTTCACATCCCCAGCTCCGGTGCAGTCTTCTTCTACGCCAGCTTACCCTGCTGTCTCACCTGGGTGGTCTACTCAGCTCCCTTCACCTGCTCCTCAAGGAGTCCACTCAGCTACGGGGGATGATTTCAAGAAAATGGCAAACACGATCGAAATGCTGGCGGACAAAGTTCATCAGCTACAAATGACGGTTGACCGCCAGCGTGAGGACGCATATCGACAGGACAGGCGGGATTATGGATTTCGTCATCGGAGCTCCGCTTCGGCTGGACGAGGTGAGGGCAGATATTCATCGGATGACTACCATCTGTCACCTCCACGCCGCAGAGACTCATCGGACGACCGGAACACACATCGCCGCAGCTCCTTCCGCACATCACATGACGAGGAACGCAACCAACGGGAGTCACCTGCTCGAACCAGCTCATCTGAACGCTACTCGCAGGGCTACAACGCTCCAAACAGGGGCTATGCTAGCCGTGGTCGCTCTCCGGGCCGCTATGAAAGTGGCCGCCTTCATCGCTCTCCCAGTCCGGCCCGGGTACGGTTCCAGTCCCCTGCACGTCAATACCGGGAGCAGGGAAACTACAAGTAGCTGACAATGAGGGCAAATTGTCAGCTACCAACTTCTCTTTGGCCCAGACGGACAACGACATTCACCCTGACACAGGTACTACTGACAGCTTGTGTGTGACTGATGTAGACAAAAGATATGTGTCAGTTGTTATTGAGGACACTGTGGTGCATGCTTTTGTTGACACAGGAGCTGACGTTTCTATTATTAGTGAGACTTTTAGAATGGCTACACCTGCTCTTCAGAGAAAACCCATTATGAAACGGTTTATCCCTCTCACTGGGGTCACAGGTGATCCCCTTGACTCTGTAGGCTCCATTTATGTGAACCTAAGTATTGCAGGTGAGCCCATGACACATACACTTCAAGTTGTCAGAAACTGTACTAAACCAATCATTTTAGGTTGGGACTTTATGGTGGCAAATGGCATTACTGTTGACACTCGCACCATGACATGCAATGTAGCTGGTACAGCTGTACCACTAGTTAGTCCACATTTGTACATTCCCTACCTGACTGCTGTGACAGTGGCGTCCACGGTTGCCATTCCAGCTATGTCAGAGAGGGTCATCACAGCTAATCTTGATGTACCCCTGAAAGGGTTTTTACCTAATGGTGTGTTCGAACCACATTATACCGATCAGTCTTCTACTAGTATGGCATGGACTGTGGCGAGGGTAGAACACGGTTCTATTTGTGTGAAAGTGGCTAATGTTTCACATAGTGAAGTTATGCTACATGATGGTACACAGGTGGGACATTTTCATGCTATCTTGGCAGGGGGCCAGAGTGAGTTCACCATTATGGATGGTTCTATTGGTAATGTTAATAGACAGATACCTGACAGTCCGGGTGCAACTCCTATTATAGATGACACTGATTCAGACCTGACGCCATTGCAGAAAACACAACTGACGGACACTTTGACTTCTTTTGCTGACGTGTTTAGTCAACACCCACATGACTTTGGTAGAACTGACATGGTCACACACAAAATCATTACGAACTGTCACACCCCAGTCTCTCAGAGAGCCTACCGCACCTCTCCAGTCATGAAGGCTGAAATCCGTCGCCAAGTGGAAGCACTTAAGGCGCAAGATTTGATAGAGGACAGCTCGAGCCCCTGGGCCAGCCCAGTGGTGATGGTGAAAAAGAAAGATGGCTCATATAGATTTTGTGTAGATTTTCGAAAACTGAACTCTGTCACTATTACTGACGCCCACCCCCTACCAAGAGTAGATGACAGTTTAGACGCGTTGTCTGGTTCGCAGTACTTTTCTACCATGGACATGTCTAGTGGGTACTGGCAAGTACAAATGGATCCTGCAGACAGACAAAAGACTGCATTTACTACAGGTGTCATGCCCATGGGACTCAAAAAACGCACCTCCAACCTTTCAAAGGCTCATGGAGCTGGTTCTGCGAGGTCTACACTGGACAACTTGTGTCATTTACTTGGATGACATCATTTGCATGGGAAAAACATTTGAAGAACATCTAGGCAATCTCACAGACATTCTCACTCGCTTCAGACAAGCAGGGTTAAAGTTAAACCCTAAGAAATGTGACTTCTGCAAACCTGCTGTGAAGTACATGGGACACATTGTGTCTCGAGAGGGACTGACGGTGGACCCAATCAACAGTGAACGCATTAGTGATTGGCCTGTTCCACGTTCGCCGACAGAGGTACGTGCCTTTTTGGGACTGTGCTCATATTACAGACGTTTTGTGCATCAATATGCCTTTATTGCTCAGCCTTTACATAGACTTACCCAAAAACAAGTTGTGTTTGAATGGACAGATGACTGTAGCACAGCTTTTCAAACACTTAAGAAGGCACTGACTTCTCCTCCAATAATGGCATTTCCAAACTTTGATGAACCATTCATTTTGAGCACAGATGCATCTAATTTGGCAGTTGGTGCAGTACTATCACAGATACAACAGGGACAAGAAAGGGTGGTGGCATTTGCAAGTCATGTACTGTCAAAAACAGAGAGAAAATGGTCTACCTATGACAAAGAACTGTATGCTATTGTGTGGTCAGTCAGACACTTTAGACATTACCTGAGTTGCAATCCTTTCACCATTATTACTGATCATCGTCCTTTGCTTAGTTTAAGGAAAATGGACATTACGCATGACCCTACAGGACGCAGGGGTCGTTGGGCGTTGGAGCTCGATCCGTATCAATGGACAATCACTCACAAAGAGGGTAAGAAACACACAAATGCAGATGCCATGTCACGGATACCATTGGGACAGGACTCTATTGAGATGACAAGTACGACGCTACCTGAAGCTCACTCTTCGCCTAGTGATACAGGACAATCTGTCTCACTGTCTGAGGCGAGGGGTAATGATGAGGGGTCATGCTCGACCCCTGAACATTTAGAGAGGACCGATATTGTACCAAAAGTTTGTTGTGTGGACATTGATAGGACACATGTGAATGTGGGGTTTGACACATTACAACAGACATTATCTGCCCATAACGTGGACATTGTAAATGCGCAACTTGCTGATCCTGTTCTCGGGGAAGTGCATAATTGGGTTAAAAACAAGAAACGTCCCTACCTCAGACAGGTAAAAGGTAAAATGCAGAGGAAACTATGGTGGCAGTTTCATAACTTGTTGCTATGTAATAACTTGTTGTGTCGCAAAGGTCAAACACCGCCTGGGAAACCTGAGGTTTATCAAGTGTTAATTCCAGTGGCACTGGTTACAGAGACAATGCAATTTTTTCATGGTAATCCATGTTCTGGTCATTACAGTGCTGAACGAACATTTAAGAAAGCATTGACAGTGTGTTATTGGCCAGGAATGAGATCTGATATTGAGCAGTTCTGTAACTTGTGTAAGACATGTGAAGCTTTTAGGAGGGTTGTACCAAAGCACAGAGCTCCTTTACAATCTATTCAGACTGAAAGACCATTTCAGCTGGTCTGTACGGACATTACCGAACTGCCAGTCACATCTGTGGGAAACAGATATGTGCTTGTGGTACAGGACCATTTCACCAAGTATGTGAATGCATATGCTATGGTGGATCAAAGGGCTGCCACAGTAGCACAGTTACTCTGTGAAAGGTATATCCCTGAACATGGTGTCCCTGAGGAACTGTTGTCGGATCAGGGACGACAATATGAGTCAGAAATTATACAAAACATTTGTCAGAAACTACAGATGACAAAGAAAAGGACCTCCCCATATCACCCAAGAGGGAATGGTATGGTGGAGAGATTTAACAGGACTTTGAAAGAACAGTTGGCTCGACTCATCCAGGACTATGGGGGTGAGTGGGACCACTACCTTCCTGCTGTGGTGCTTTCATTCAACTCTACGCCACACTCGAGCACAGGGTATTCTCCTTATTTCCTTGTGCATGGCAGAGAGCCCAGACTACCGGCTACTGTTCATGTTTCATCGCCGACAGTTTCTGATAGTCCGACTAACTATGGTGCAGAACTGGCTCGACGGATGGACGCTGCTTTTGAGACTGTTTTTCTACATCGTGAAGAACAGAGACAAAAACGAGAATACTACTACAACAAGGACACGAGGTTCAGGCCATATGTTTGTGGTGATCTGGTATGGATGGATGATCCCACCACACAACGACAGAAGCTTGCTCCAAACTGGACTGGACCATATAAGGTTGTATCTGTGGACGACAAAGGGCTCCTTTACAAGCTGGTGGATGTGCAACATCCTCAGGCTGCGACCAAGGTCATCCACTATGATCGGTTGAAACCTTATCGTGGTTCCACAGACACATTAACAATGCAGGGCAATCAATCTGTCCCACTGCCAAACATGAACACGCTGCCGAAGTACACAGCTTTGTCTGGCTCATTGCCCTTGATCTTTGGCCAAACACCGCAGACTGCAGAAACTGCGATGTCATTGACACTTTCACCAAGGAGACAAAGTGGACCAGTCTCCCAGCAGCCGGCGCAAACACCTCTTAGCTTGCCGCCCTCTGAGGGTGCAGTTGTCACCAGGTGTGGGCGCATTGTTCGGAAGCCACGACGACTGTTGTCGTGACAAAGTAAAAAAAAAAACAAAAAAAAAAAACTGTTCCTGTATATGTGGACTTTGTTGTAAGTTTTGTTGTTCTGAGATTGTGTTTTGGGAAGATGATTTATTTTCTTTTATTGTCATTATGGTTACCTTATTTTGAAATGAGGACATTTCATTTAAAGAGGGGGAAGTATGTAAGATGATTTATTTTGATTTGTTTTGATGTAAGATGATTTATTTGGGCAGTTATGTATTTAGGTTACTGTGTCTTTAAGAGATTTATTCTTCATGGGTTTTTGGGTGTGTTCAGGCTGAGCAGGCGAAACAGCCGCAGACGCGGGCTGCGTTCATGAGGGAGTGACATTTTATTGAAGAACTGAATAAAGTTTGTGCAGCCAAGCTATTCCCTTTCAGCGTGATTACTCTTTCTCCACCCCACGACCTTCGGATGTGTTTGTGACACTTCTCCACCTCAAGCGGTGGTGTTACAGTACTATTAGCAGTGTGGTTCTGTTAGCAGTGTGGTTTCTATTGTTCCTATTCTTTAATATAAATGCACTTCTAAACATTTTCATCTAAACAGAAAATGCACATCTAAACTTCAACACAATTCAAATGAACTTACTTGGTTGTAATTGCCAAACATATTTAACGTAGACTTTCTAGACCTTCAGTCTACCATTTCTACATTAAAGTAGGACAAATGATAAGAAAGGTCATTCTCAATCATCCAGGTACCAAATCCAATAATTCTCAGTCGGGTCATCTGGACAGTTTCTTTTTTACAGAAACATTTCACCCTCCATCCGGAGGGCATCATCAGTCAGAGGAGTTCTTAATAAACTGTTTCCCCACCAAGCAGTAAACACCTTAAGTGGACCAACCAGTTTGCCGGAGCCAAGATGGTTTTTGGGGGCTGTCCTGTCCCTCGTCGACTCCTCCCAGGCAGGCAGCCACAGCCAAAGTGGTTCAAGGAACTCCTCTGACTGATGATGCCCTCTGGATGGAGGGTGAAACGTTTCTATAAAAATAAACTGTCCAGATGATCCGACTGAGAATTATTGGATTGGACAAATGATGTGACTTTCTTTATAGTCTTCAGTCGGAAAAGGGTGGATTTCTCTCTTCTGGTCGAGGGTGAGGTTCTACCTCAAGTGGAGGAGTTCAAGTATCTCAGGATTTTGTTCACGGGTGAGAAGAATGGAGCTTAAGATTGACAGATGGTTTGGTGGTGTCTGCAGGGAACCCTTGACTTACGAACGATTTCCGGACCTAAGGACCGTTTGTATGTGGAAAAAAACGTAAGTCGAATCATATAGTAAAAAAAAATTAAAAATAATAATAATTTTTATTTATTTTTATAAATGAATACATGTACAGTACTGTTCAGTCACCAAGCACTTGGCCCAGGGGTGTCAAACTCATTTTGATCTGGGGGCCGCATACAGCTTAATCTGATCTCAAGGGGGCCAGACCAGAATACTCATTCCAAAAGTCCACTTTTTTCTTTGTATTAGTGCAAAGAATAAATAAATTATAAAAACATTAACATTAAATTAATTGTCCTTTTACACTTTTACTCAGTTTAACATTTAAGTGCATTACACACTAAAAAAACTGATCAGTGATTACACGTTTTAAAACATTTAGTAAAACAAACTGTTTTGTTAAATACCATTGTAAGAAACATGAGGGAGATAGTATATTGTGTCCTTAAACACATATAGTGTCACCCAGATGTAACTAAAGGATTTTAACAGGAGGTCACTATTAATACTGACCTCTTTACCTTAATTAACTTACTTATTCAGATTGAATAGTAATTTCACGGATTCTTTTCTTTTTCAGTTTACCCAATATTTCTGTGATCTTTATGATGGATAAATAAACAAAGCCATTAAGTGACAATGGACATTGACTTAGTTTGGTATGCCAGGCGACACTACCATTTATTTAAAATAAATCACTAAATTAACACCATTACACTTGATTGACATGATTTCACTTTCTTTCAATTTACTACGTCAGCACACTTGAATTATAACAACAGACATAAATACTAGATGTTAAACATATTTAGTCTGAGGGCTCTTTAACTTAATTAGTTTCCAGCTTAGATTGAGAGGGAAAAGAATAGGAGGAGAGATGGTTTAAAGGAAATTATTGTGAGCATGAGACCAAAGTGACACTTCTCATCCGACTTCTGCTAAAATCCAGGTACGTTTGTAAACAGCTCTTTACCTTTTGACGACAGCCCGGTAAGAGAGAAGACCTTGTAGCTTTTCAGATGTACGGGTCCGTGTGGGAACCAGCACCTCTGAGCAGGTTATTCGTTTACGTTTCCAACGTCTCCTGGTTTCCGCATCGACCATCAGAAAATGTGTCAGCTTCAGGCCTCTGACTTCAAGATAAACTTATTCCATGAAGGAATAAACAAAGTCTTGAGCTTACGCTCGTTCGAAGTGGACCCATAACAACATGTTATCAGTCCCAGCTGGATGACGAGTCCTTAGCGCGTGACTGGTGGTCATTCAGCTCTTTGGGAAGGTTCACATCTCTTTTGAAGCTCCCAGAAACTCTGAAGCGTTCAGCAAAAGTTAGAACTTAAAAAGATCATGAGATGAGAGATGAGACTTGTGTCTCTTTCATTGGTCCGTGGACCAGTCGAGCAATTCACTTGCCGTTATCACGACCCAAGGTTACAGCCCGAGCAGAGGGAAATTGTTTAGGAAAAGACAGAGCAGCTGGAGCCCTTTCATGAAAAACAACAGATTAACTGTCTTCTGACTTTCTAAACAAAACCGTCCGGTCTCTGTGACCCGAGACTTCACCTTTAACACAGCAGTGAACACAGTTTAACTCTTACAGAATAACACAGCTTAAAAGCACACATCATGAAAATGACAAAAGTTATTCTTTTGATCACATCAGCCTAAAATCAAAGATAGAAATAGTCTCTTTTAGTGACTATGTTCTCAGATTACAGCTAATGGAATGATTTTGTAGTAAATGTCTTGCTTTACTGAGAGGTCAGTAAAGGTCATCACTGGACAGTTCAAAAACCTTAGTTTGACCCTGGGTAGGTCCACTACATCTCCCCCCTTTTGGAAGCCATCGCCAGTCCTTGGGGATGGGGTCCAACACGAAAGGAAACCTTGAACTGTCTTTGATCTTGAAGTAATCCAGCAAGTGGAAAAGAAAAATCAAAAATTATAATCCCATAAAGTTTTTGGAAATTCCATACTGTTCGGAGGTAATCCCATTGCGAAAAGCTTTTAATCCTTTGGAAAACAAAGTCTGTGATCCCTTGGAAAGCAAAGTCTTATAATCCACAGCGGTAATTCCACAGCAGTAATTCCACAACGGTTAGTATTGTTGATTGATCAGCAACAATTGTTTTCATAATCAGCATGTAGAGGGGATCCCTCGATTGACGCAGAGGAGGCGACCCTTGGATGAAGGTTGAAGACCAAGCGTTGGAGCTGCAGGTCCCCACATCGAAGGTTGTTGGCTGGTTGGTTTCCAGTCAGTGCCACTCTGGTTCTATGTGTCATGCAATTATGTGGTTTTTTAGGTGGGCTTATGATTGGGATTTTACATTAAGCCTTACCTATATGCACCTGGTATGTAAGCTATCATGGTTTAGATCAGCTACAATTACCAATTAAGGGGTGGATCAATTCTGTAAAATTAGATATAGGGATCTGTACCTATAAAATTTTGGAGGGCTTCTGTAACGAAGGCCTCTAATTCCAAACTATTCCTCCATTCATTACTTAGTTTAGGTTAAACTAAAATAGAAATGAAATATAGTTTGGTCTAAATGTCTGTTGTCTTTTAGACGAACGACGTAGGATTTGGTATTCCTAATAAATTTTGAAGTCTATGGCGAGACTCATCAAAATGAATAGACAATCTAGAATAGAAACGATCGAATCGGTTCAATTTAGAAATTGTGAGACCAGTGTAGTTTATGGTACCTTAAGTAGCTTTAAACTACATTGACTCTTCAACGATTGAGATTTAACAAAACGAACTGTATGTTGGCATAGTTAAATCCATATCATTCATTAACCAATGTTAATACAAAACCTTTTTGGCTGGGAGTGTTCAGAACCAAACAATATCTCAACTTATGACAAC